>JACEGR010004847.1:0-81433 GCA_014170235.1 Listronotus bonariensis | reverse complement strand
GACAATCCACGAAGGCTAAAAGCCTAAATACTGGGTGTCTTAAGCAGGGTAAGGGGAAGTTTGTTAACACGGGACTTAAAAACTTGAAGATTTGAGGGGAAGAAAAGATCTCCGCTGGCAGTAGGTTCCACAGAACTCTAGGGATAAAAGAACGAACGAAATGGGAAGTTCGGGGCCTGTTCAATTGAACTGTATAGAGATGTATACGCGCCGCACCACGAGTTTCTCTGTTGGGAGCTGCAAGAGAAGGGACTATACTGGATAATTCGTCGGAGCAGAAGCAGTAAAAGTATCTATAAAAGAGCGATAGGTATCCCACAGCTCGACGATGGGCAAGAAGTCTTTGAGTAAATAAAGGATCATTAATAAGACGAACAGCCCTTCTTTGAATGGCATCAAGAATGCTTAGGGTTGTAGGGGATGCCATTCCCCAGACATGAGAACAATATTCCAGAGAGGGTCGAATTTGGGACACATACAAAGTGTATAAATTGGAGGAGAAAAATACTTTTGGCTCGGAAAAGAAATCCAAGCTCTTTTGAAGCCGTGGTGGCTATAGATACAATGTGTTTATGCCAGTTAAGGTTATTCTCAAATGTGACGCCCATAAGGTTAAATGTGTCCCAGCTCTGCAAAACCTGGCCACTCATAAGCAAAGGATGAGTGTTTGATGATTTTTTCGCGACAAGGAACACGATTGTGTTTTGGATGCATTAAATTGAACGAGATTTTTGCCTTCCTAATCCAATATCAAATTCAGATCCTGTGAAAGAGATACCTGCATCGCCCTGCGTTTGCTTTCCAAGTCGGGTTGAGAGATTGGTTTGGGAACCTGAAAAGTGGAGTGAAGGGTACTATCGTCAGCATAACTATTAATGGGATTGGTTGTGGAAGAAAGAAGATCGTTGATGTGAAGAAGAAACAAAGTTGGTGCTAGTACTGAACCCTGAGGCACTCCAGCATTAATTTCGTGAAAGCTTGAAGAGTGGCCATCAACATTGACTGATATACGTCGATTAGAAAGATAACTGGAGAGCCAGGAGCAGAGTTTAGTTGGAAGACCGTAGGAGGGAAGTCTTTAATTTTGCTTTTCCCTGAGGTTGGAATAATAATAAATTCTTGTAGATAAGAGCATTTTTAAAGCGCAACTTAGAAAAGAAAATTAAAAAAAAGACATTTGAAATAACAAGTATAATTACCTAATATAATAATAACATTATGCTATTTAACCTACCTATGCCTTTAACTACATGAAAATTTAAATTCTGACAGGCTTCTATCAGATTCAAAGGCATTTGATTTATACTATGTATTTAATAACCGGGACCAATAACAGATTGCTTCGGCTGATTAACTAACCTTAATCTGGTTTAGTTTGACCCAGACTCATACTTGAGAGTAAATTTCAACCTAATTTAGACGTACATATCACAAAATAATAATAATATTAGTATATACTTTCTTAAATATGTATAACCAAATATATAAATTATGTAACAGGTCCTATGCAGCGTGTTAGTTTTTGGAGACGTCCAATAATTACGTGAGGCGTTTTTTGCAATTTTTAACCCGTTCCTTCCCCAATTTCCCAATCTGACGTGATATTTATGAGAATGTTAAAAGGTACCATTTTCTAAACCGGAAATTATGATTTTGTCGTTAAAATAAATTTTTCTACTACTGTATAAATAAGAAAACTTTGTGGTCCTAGCAACGCGAATGATAACGAAAGAGAACCTTCGTGTTACCTGGTTGCTAAGCGTTGCTAGCTACGAAAGTAATATTTTCAGCGCCTGGACAAAAGTAAGAGTAAAAAAGAAAATATGCTTGTGGGAAATATTAGGATTTATTTATAAAAAGTAACTAATTTATGACAAAATATTTTAAAAACTAGGTTAGGTATTGACATTAAAAGTAATTGTGCAATTTGAGCAATTAGCAAAAGAAATTGGAGGAATAATACTTGAATTAACAGTTTTTAAATTTGTTGTTGGGGTATCGTTATCACCTTTAACTACGTTAATATTCATATTTTTCACTGTTACTTCATTAGAGAAATATTGGTAGGAATTTCGTGTAAAATCTTCTTTGAAATTTCCACCTTATTACTATAGGATTCAGCAATATATCCCTCCGCAACAGAAGAAGACTTCCAACCTCCATGCCTTTTTAAGTCCAAAATATCGACATCCGAAGCATTGGCAAGGAACGTAGTTGACGTTCTTCTAAAAGAATGGCCAGTGTATCTACTGATGTCTTCAAGCTTCAAAAACTTCGCAATTTCTTTAGGTACATTTGAAATAGTGTGCTTTCCAATTACTTGATTAACACATTTACCTCTTTCATAACGATACAATAAGCGCTCATCTAGAGCATTCCTTGGTCTCAGCTTAATATATTCCTGTAGAAATCTGACATAAGGAACTGAGCCTTCATCGTTGGTTACTACAAAGTTTCTTTTAACTTTATTTTTAGACTCCACTATTTTTACTATAGCCACGTCATTTCTTATTTCTACATCACTTAGCTTCATTCTGTATATTTCGTCTGTCCGGCATGCCCCAGCCACTCCCATAATGGCTATTACTTTCATTGCTAAGTAACTTTGATCAGGCGCGTTAAGTAAAAACTTTATGATTTCTTCTTTTTAAAATTTTTGACTTTTTTGCCTCATAACCATCGTTTTTCCTTTTAATAAAAGCAACTAGTTTCTTGAACTCCGAAATATCTTGATTTTTGTTTACGGAAATTGTTAACTTGAGCATGGAATATACAGACCAGAGGGTTGGTGGTGATAAAGACTCGGATTTTTCTTGAAAATACGCCAACATCACATTCTCGTCAATCCGCCCCACATTTTTTGTAGCAAGCCATTCAGAAAACGATTTATATGTTTGATGGTACCTCTCTTTAGATTTGTCTGGCAGAAGTGAGGCACACGCAAGGTCAGCTGCCTTTTGGATGCCATTTTCATATTCATTTAACATTTTAAAATGGGAATGGATTTATACTAAATTAACAATAATTCAATATCTGACAAGTGCTGATGACAGACAATGTCAACAATAAATGTGTTGCTATGGATTAATTTTTAACAGGTAAAATTTCAAAATCTCTGATATTTCTATTAAAACATGATGTTAATGATTATTAAATTATGCGATACATAGAACAGTAGCAGAAAAATATAATACATTACACGATGCGAAAGGCCTTTTAAGTGTTCGGAGGTTTTAAATAGCATCGCCGTCGCCTCGGCCATTTAAAAACCACCTCACACCAAAAAGTAAACTTTCGCATCTTGTAATGTAAATAACTATTTTTTGCTCTTGTCAATATACTTTTCAGAAAAATCTGAGAAAAACATTTTTACTCTTCAACTGTCATAAAAGAAGTTAGCGCTTTATGATAACGATAAGGTAGTAAAAAATAGAACTTAGTGCACAGGGCCGGCCCGAGGGGTGCGCCAAAAGCGACCACCTTAGGCGGCATATTACCAGGGGCGGCAAAATGACCCGCTTTAATCTAAAGTTAGTTTTAAATTTGAGATGTACTTAGTGGAATTGAAAGTGGCGACTTTTTTTTGTTCTTAAAAAATATATGTGAAGAAGGAAAGAAGATCAATGGAGTAAATAAAGTCTTTGGAATTAAAGAAATAAAAAATTCAATACATAGATGTCGGGCACTTTTTTTTGCTCGTCAAAAATTTTGATGTTAATTTCCTTGAAGGGGCGGCAAATTTGTAGCCGCCTCAGGCGGCACTATTCCTCAGGGCGGCCTGGTACACAATAAAATATTCCTTTTTGTTTAAGCCACCTTGTATGTTGTATTTTTTTTCGTTCCTATTTTTTTCGACAGGTATCTTAATGTACAAAATAAAATAACAAAAATCTGCTGTAAGAAGATTCAGACGGTCGGAAATTCTTCGGAGGTCATTCCCAAAACATTTTACTGCTCCGGCTAGACATTCAGGTATTCTGCTATAATTGCCTAATGAGCTTCTTTTTATAGTCCAGAAAATTTTTAAGAATTTTGTTTTACAATTTGAGAACACACTGTTTTGATATAAACTGGCTGTGCATTAAAGAAGTAGTTTTGTCAATAGAGACATTTTGTACCTCTTAAAATATTAGAAGTTTTTGGCCTCCTTAGGGTTATCGTTATTAAACATAACGATTACGACAGCAGTTTTAGACAGAGATTTTGCAGCCTCTTTTAAGAAATTTATCTTGCGTCTGCGCTTTAGACACTAACCTTATTTTTGCCTTTGGTTCACCGATTTTAAAGTTAACGAAAAATCAGTATTAACTTTTATTCTTCATAAGATATAAATTCATATTTAAATATATGCAAACACTTCTGTTAATTTCGTTTTTAAAGTAGAAGCAAACAATACAGTATAAGCAAAACACTAAAAGTAAGGTTAGGTTTGGTAGTAGAATAAAAGCAAGTGTGCCAGATTGTAACATCTAAATTAACTACTGATTTAGAATATCCGTAAAAGTGCAAGTCCGTTTTAATTTCTTAACACTATTTTATTTTTACTACTGCTATAAATTTTTCTCTAATTAGAGCCTATGTATAAATGATATTTTAATTAATACGGCATGAAAATTTTAACCTTTTAAATAATTGATATTAAAATTTCTACAATCCGGCAACCACGCAGTTTAACAATAACGATAACGATAAGCTCTTCGGTATTCATCCGTAATTAAAGGAGTCCGATATGGTTAATAACGATAACGGATCATGTTTGCGTTACTGCGCAGTCTCAGAATAACGTTAACCACAACGGAATTGCAAAATAAGGGGTGCAAAATGTCTCTAATATATCCAATTTTTAAAAGAGACCTAATTTGAAAACTTTTTTTTTAATTTGCATTTGATAAATTTCTTGGTATAGAAACAGATTAAGCTTTAAATTCACAATAGACTAGGGCGTATGGGCGCCAATGTATTAAAAATTATTCTCATGGATTTTTTTGCAAAATCATGTTTAGAATAAAATGCCAAGTACGACGATCCATGATGTTAGCTTAAATTTTGGTCAGATTTTTTAAACCGCTAAGCTAAAATTGCTAAGATAAATTGTTTTTGGCCCAGGGGGCGGGCGCAAGTTAATATGGAGAATAAGGAAAGTATGATGTAGATTTTCACAGAGTTTCTTTATGAGAAGGGGTTTAGACATAAGCAAGACCGGAGATAGCTTTTGTCAGGGACGTGAGGGTGTGTTGTTAATGATTTTGGTTAGTTTAGAGACTTCACATATTATTGCTTCGGACTCGTTTTATTTTAGAGATTTTGATAGTGTTTAGTCGAATAGTGTTTAGTCATTCGTGTTTTTATATACATATGATACTGATGAGTGTCCGCTAATTAATGGTACACAGAAAAACCACAGATTTCTTATGCGAAAATACCCATTTAGAATGTAAACAAACATACCTATATCCAAAAGTTAATGATAAGGAAGATACGGGGTGTTAAAGGGATATAAATATTTTTTATTCGTGCATTTCGATAATTTCTGATATGTTTTAAACATTTTAATAAAACTCGGTATCCAGGAGTTTTTAGCTATCAGCTATTTATATCTGAGCAGTTGTAATTATAGCTAATACGATGTTATTGAAGGTACATAGTTTCGGGTGCACTGAACAACTAAAACGTGAATACCTTAAAAACGGTTGTCAAGACCGATTATTAATAAGTATACCTTTCTTGTGCAGAAAGCATAGAGAAGCTTACTAGTTTACATACATACAGGGTAGTAACAAAAAATTGGGTAGTTTTAGAGAATTTTTAAATAGTGTACCCATCGGCCTCTAGTCTACACACAAAAATTAATATTCGATCTGAAAAGCTAATGTTTAAAAACCCTAGATACCGTTTTATTAAGATATTTAAAAAGGGGGAACAATTATCGAAATAAATTTACTTTTTCTTTTTACTATGATACCCCCCGTATCTTCCTTATTATAAACTTTT
The DNA here is from genome assembly GCA_014170235.1 of Listronotus bonariensis. Classification (NCBI taxonomy): domain Eukaryota; kingdom Metazoa; phylum Arthropoda; class Insecta; order Coleoptera; family Curculionidae; genus Listronotus; species Listronotus bonariensis. Next base: position 75,442 of record JACEGR010004847.1, on the reverse strand, counting down.
GGATATTAGGTATGTTTGGTTAAATCTTAATATTTTGGCATAAGGAATCTGTGGTTTTTCTGTGTACCATTCATTAGCGGACACCTTGTATACAAAGTTTTTAAAATGGTTTTTGACTTACGGAACCATGGAAAATGTTTTGGTCTGCCAGGTACCTCATCGTATCTCGATAATTTTTAATTTTCAATAATTAAACCACATTTATGTTTTTGTTTTAGGTTATGCCTATTAAAATAATCCAATAAATTTTGTTTACAACATACAGTTCGTTTTTGTTTTCTCCTTAATTCTACGCCAAGGATCTGCCTAAAATCAAACATGGACGAAAATGGCCCGACTTGACGTCACAGCCGCGCTAGCCAATATGGCGAATGTCGTGAACTTATCTCATCAATCGACTTTGGATTTTTACTTGTAGTACGAGTTTTACATCTACGGTGTGCGTTGTATTAAGTGTTTTAGTGATTATCATCATGGATTCTGTTAAGAATCTGCAATGACGGAAAATGTATAAAGTCAGTTTTGTTGTGTCTGCAGCTCAGGCCTAAATAACCAAGAACTTACGTTTTGTGGATTTATAAATTTACTCGGAACGCTGACTCCTAACCATGCTGTTTTATTTAGGTTGTTATACAGTGTGTCCCATGATGGGTGCTACGTGGTACAAGAGGACAAATAGACCAATTTTTTTTTTTTTTTAAACGAAATTTTATTAAACTGGTCGCATGATCCAAAACTAATAAATACAAAATTTTACTCCACTTGGTATTATACAGGGCGAGTTATACTAAAAATATAAAATAATATACAGGGTGTCCGGGAAAATGTGGGAAATCTCTCGCACACGTATGGAACAGATGAAAATAACTTGACAACTTCCTTTAAAATTTTTCCGTTTAAGCCCCCATGCGGAGATATGATCCCCTAAAGGGGGCAGCTAGAAATCGATTTTTCGTGAATAACTTTTAAAGCGCTCTGTATAATTTGATAATATTTTAGTACGATGCATACTAGTAAAGACCTCTTAAAATAGTGCCCTTGAAACTTATGTCGCTTCTTTAGTTTGCCAGGGACGGACTAGTTTTCGCACATTATTGATAATATTTTTTACGCCCTGTATGGTGAAGACACAAAAAATATGTTTTTGGGTAGTTTAAACCTTTTGCTAAAAAAAAGGTACTCTTGTTTGACATCGATAAAATGAGCCATTTTCGAGTAAAAAAGTATTTTAACAATAAGAGTTTATTTTTGTTTAATAATACAATATTTTATTTTCGATGTAATTTGTAATTTTTGATTCAGTATTGAAGTCCTCTCGTAGCAGGTCAGGAATTTGTTGCAATAATTTTTTACTCGACGACGGCTCATTTTATCGATGTCAAACAAGAGTACCTTTTTTAGCAAAAGGTTTAAACTACCCAAAAACATATTTTTGTGTCTTCACCATACAGGGCGTAAAAATATTATCAATAATGTGCGAAAACTAGTCCGTCCCTGGCAAACTAAAGAAGCGACATAAGTTTCAAGGGCACTATTTTAAGAGGTATTTACTAGTATGCATCGTACTAAAATATTATCAAATTATACAGAGCGCTTTAAAAGTTATTCACGAAAAATCGATTTCTAGCTGCCCGCTTTAGGGGATCATATCTCCGCAGGGAGGCTTAAACGGAAAAATTGTATAGGAACTTGTCGTGTTATTTTCATCTGTTCCATACGTGTGCGCGAGTTTTCAACATTTTCCCGGACACCCTGTATAATGAAGCATATTAAATTGACGGTAGCTATTTGGGTACACGCCAATAAATAAATTAGAACTCCAAAAAAAAAAAACAAAAAAATTAAAACAAGTAAATGGAAAACTAAAAATCGACGGTTGGGTCGCTCTGTATAGATGTTGTAGATAAATTGTACCACCACCAAAATTATTTTTTCTATATAACTCACCTAAAACACTTAAGCTTCTACTATTGCCATTCTTCTGTTGCGTATTCATCTCGAAGATATCTTATTTAGTACTTCATGGACTCCGAGTACTTTAAATGCGTTCACTGAACTCTATACACCTCACTTGTTCTCAACACTTGCCACCACATATATTATAGCATGAAGATAGCTGTATCGCGTTGCACATCTAACTTTTTGCCTTTTTTCTTATGATATACTATACTGCGACTTCTAGTATATCGTGTTTTGTAAAAGTTATACGGATATCTTCAAGCTAGGTTTCTTTATCTTACACGGTGTGATTGTTATTTTTGTTTGTTTTTATTTGCTTATTAGAAAAGTTAGCAGATAGTTATGTCTATCTATTTTAATGTAGGCAGATTACAACACAAACACAGAAAAGTTATTTTTTTACCAATTAATCTTGACATTCAGGAATATCTGGTTATTTGGGAGTTAAAGTTGAATCCTTTCCATTTTGGGTTTCTTCTGTCTTTTGAAAATACCTAAAATTATTTTGGGTGTTAGTATCGTTTATTTCATTATTATTAATTTTTTATATATTTAGTAGTTTTTAGTTACTTCTAGAACTAGTTACTTTTAAAACTAAATTTAGTCCAGCTAAGTAATGCTATTTCCGCTGAATGTGCCAGAATATCGATGTACCAACAGCAATGTAGCAATAGCGTTTTGTAATCGTTTGGTCATGTTAATTGGAGGAATATTTGAGCATTTGATTAAATCCTAATATTTTCGTCATAAATTGATTTCTAAATGTAGAAAAATTTGTTTTATTGTCTTGCGTAACTGTGAGTGCATGTGTTGGAATTAGCTGTAAACTAAAATGAAATGCGAGGATTCTTTTTGAAATTCCCGTATAAAATTGTTCAGTTTTGGCAATGACATTATAAATTAATGAACTAAATTGTCACTGATAAATCGATATGGTGTTTTAATTGTTGATTTCTAGAGTACAGGGTGCATAATGAGATACTACGTTGCAGAAGTATTAAGCAGTTTACTCTTTACTGGTTGGTTGAAAAATGCTCAAATTTTCATTTTAGGTGGAACTTACTATGCTTTTCAATAAATCCTAATAGCATTTTTTCATTCAACATAGTTCCTAGGTTGACATTTTTAAAATATTTATATTCTTTTTCTTTAAATATTAGATTTATTCATATATGTTATAAGTGGTATTTACACTTTTAAAAACTCAAATAGATTTTGTGTATTAGTAGAAGGTTGGGCAAACTATATGTCATTGAACTGGCTGTTTTATATTAAAAAGCATTTTAATTTGATCATTTACAGTTGCAGTAAAAACATCAGAGGCGTTTTTCTGAACTTATTCTGTACTTTCATACAGAGCTGACAGTAGAAATGCCATTTATTCGGCAAAAATTTAACTTTTCCACCAATCTACATACTGGAAAACCTAGTACACATACAAGGTTAGTTTATATTTATAAGGTTGCGACACATCCTCAACTTTTCGGCGGTGCGAGGTCAGGGGACGCAAGGAAGGGCACTCCACTGAGAAAGTTGGCAAGACTGGGTAAAATTAAAGCTGATGATCAATCCAGTGGCGTCTAGAATTTGCGCATTTCATTTTGCATTGTTTTGGAAGCGATATTTGTTGAAAGATGTAATTCAAAATGTTTTTATTTAAAGTAAAAGAATTTACATCTTAATAATAATTAAAAACTGTTGTGTAAACGGTTGTTCTACTAATACAATAAACTGTATATCTCCGGCACTAAACAACATGGCCGAAAAATGGGAGATGTGACGTCATAACACGAAAAAGCAATATGGCTGAATGTCGCGACCCTATATAGACAGACTTTGGTACACATTAAGAAAAAACCCGAACTTGTATATGATCCATCAGGATCACTCTTTGTTTGACCTCCGGACAGTGCGGACGTGCGTAGAGGACTACAAAGTTCTTCCCGGAGTGGCGGCTAGAGGTGTCGTACGAACGTTTTTTACCTTCGGGGATCAAGGAAAGATTCACGCTAAATTGACGGCATCTTTCTTCTGGATCTAAGCGCTGTGAGCGAAGATTCCTATAAGCTGGTGGTATCCTGTTTGGTGGTGAACACAAGGTATTTCTTAAATGGCGGGAAATAGATGGGCGTGCCATGGGAACTGTCAGTAGTGAAAGTGGAGGTTATACGTAACACCAGGAGCAGATCTTGGTTTGACAGCCAACAATTTATGCATTGCATCGATTGTTGAATTGTTCGTTTTCTTTTGGAATTTCTCGGAGCTACGAGCTCGATTATTCAGATTTTCCGCCGACGAAGCCCTGGAAAGCATAGTCCGGAAGGGGGAGAGTGGTGGATTGGACATGAAGGGACCAAAACCAAGAAAAAAATAGAGAGAGAGATAGGGACCCATCAGGATATACATTCATACAATACGCAAGCTAAAGACCATTTGATCCCAAGGTATAATCGCTTGAAGAGGTGTCAGGATTGGCCCTGGTTGCCTTGCCATTCAATTATTCAACAAGCTTTCCTGTGACTTAAAAGAAATGCCCCTTTTCTCTTTTAGGAGGGCGGTTAAAAAATTGCTGATGCAAAATGCTTTTTATTCTTTTGAATAATTTTTAAAATGTTAGATTTTAAGATTTTAATATATTTATAATGATTCGCTAAGTGTGAAATTTGTTAAACTGTTATTGATTGTTTTACCTGTGACAGTGGTGTGGTAAATTTTATTGAATTTTATTATGTATATACAGGGTGTTCATTTAAAAACTTTCCACTCAAGTTATCTTCGAAACGAGACAGATTTGAGAAAATCGCCGAAACACGTCAAGATATTTATTGAGGGGGAACGTTTTTTACAAAAAATTGGACGGCGCCCCTTTAACCCCTTAACCACCAGGGCCACCACCCCAAAATTCTTAAATGAGAAGGCGGGTCGAGTGATACATCATTTTAAAGCTCCTGACGAGTACTTTATAACCCTAGAATATGAAGTCAATATCTTCACCTATTACAAAATGGCGGTACTTTAAAAATTACCTAAATACCTGGATGGTCATATTTCTGAAACTAATAAAGTTAGATGTACTTAATGTGGTATTTTCTTAAAGCTTATTTAAAGATCTTTTTAATGGTAAAATAATATACAGGGTTCTTAAATAAAAAATATGTACTTTTTCTTCTACCCTCTATATTACTACCAGTATCACCATTAAAAAGAGCTTTAAGAAAACACCACATTAGGTACATCTAACTTTATTACGGGATGTTTTTTCTATCCTTTTTGGTTATGGTAAAAAAGATGGCCAAGTATAAATAAAAACCCTGTACCAAACTTAACGTACCTAGATTCATTTTGATAAATGGGAAAAGGAAAATTTTTAACCAATATTTCAAGGTTTATAAGTTAATGGTGGATTGTCAAAATTTCTTTTATACTTATATTAAGATATTAAGATTTAGCAATACCTTCACACCTTTTATATTCTTTTCTGTAGTTTTGGTACCTCGTAAATTGTCCTATTACGAGCTTTTAACAGGTAAAACCTGTTAAAGAGGGTTTTACAGCCCTTTTGTCTAGTTTATTATGTGTTTTCAAGGTATTTACCTAAAATAAAACTTTAAAAGATAAACACCGACTAGGTGCTTCAGAGAAACAACAAATTTTGGCTGGTTGTAAACATGTAAAAAAATATTTAAATATTTTTTAAGTCGGTACACGTCATAACACAATTGTTCTAAAATACTTAAAATGGGTCATAATCCTCGAAAGGTTATCGGAATTAGTGTAGTCATTATTTGCAGCTTTGCCAGGAATAATGAATTCAAAGTTAGAGAGTTATTGTAAGCAAACACAAATAAAATAAATATTAATTGTTGTGTGGCTGTCAGCAAATAAACTTGAAGGTTTTCATATTTCCGTTTCGTTTATTTCGACGATTATTTTCATTAAATAGCAAAATTTTAGTCTGTTATTGCTTGGCATAGTTGCGATAGTGTCACAGTAATTAAATATTTTTGCAAATCCTATATTATGTTTATTTTAGAAATCACGTTTTTTTTTGCCAATAAAATATTTACATATTTTAGTTCCTTCCTTTAAATCCATTTTAAAAACACCGCTCCTAATAGTCTTTTTGTTACATATTTACTCTCTGCTGTTAATAATATGTTTCTTAATAATTTTTAAAATACAGAGTGTCTCAAAATTGACGGCCATGCTTTAAAGATTCGATTCGGAGGGCTATTACAAGTCGAAAAGTAAGAGTGAAAAAATGTCCGATTCTTAAACGAATCGTTAGAGACATTTGCACCTCTTAAAATAACAGACGTTTTTTGGCCTCCCTCATGGTTGTCGTTATTAAACATAACGATTACGGCAGCAGTGTAAGACAGAGATTTTGCAGCCTCTTTTAAGAAATTTATCTTGCGTCTGCTTTCGATACATAACCTTATTTTTGCCTGTGTTCACCGATTTTAAAGTTAACGAAAAATCAGTATTTACTTTTTATTCTTCATAAGATATAAATTGATATTTAAATATATGCCACTTCTGTTGATTTCGTTTTTAAAGTAGTGCAAACAATACAGTATAAGCAAAACACACAAAGTAAGTTAAGTTTGGTAGTAGAATAAAAGCAAGTGTGCCAGATTGTAATAAATTAATTACTGATTTAGAATATCCGTAAAAGTGCAAGTCCGTTTTAATTTCTTAACACTATTTGATTTTATTACTGCTATAGATTTTTCGCTAATTAGAGCCTTTGTATAAATGATATTTTAATTAATACGGCGTAAATTTTAACCTTTTAAATATTTGATATTAAAATTTCTACAATCCGGCAACCACGCAGTTTAACAATAACGATAACGATAAGCTCTTCGGTATTCATCCGTAATTAAAGGAGTCCGGTATGGTTAATAACGATAACGGATCATGTTTGCGTTACTGCGCAGTCTCAGAATAACGTTAACCACAACGGAATTGCAAAATAAGGGGTGCAAAATGTCTCTATTTCCTGATAGGAAAGAAAGCTAGGGTGTCCCATTTTGGTTGTCCCTTATGGGAAACTTGGAAACCATAAGAGATATTAAAAATCCGATACCCCATCCTCGAGCTCTTTTTGGAGAAAACATTTATGGTAAAAACAGATCATCGCTATCGCGAAGCGTTTCAGAGATACAGGGGTGATTCTCGATTTTTCACTTTTTGAAAAGGCTCTATAGCTTTGTTGTTATTACAGATACGAGAAAACTAATTGCACATTATACAGACACTCTTTTTCCGTAGAATCCAGTGGCGTAGCCAAAAAATTTTGAGCTGTCATTTTTGACATATGACCCAAACATGTTTTTTTTATTAGGGACACCCATAAATGATTAGGTAATTAAATTGCTTGTTTTTCCTGCAGTTAAAATAATATATCTATAGTAGGTGGTTTAATAAATTTTTACGTCAAATATTGGAAAAATTATGATTTTAAAGACGCATTGCAGCTTCTATCTGTTTTTAAATTGTTTTATTTTCTTTAAAAACAATACTGCCATCCCTCAACTCTAACTCGCCTTTTCGACTAGCCATCACCAATTAATCTACAACACACACTAATAAGGTACACTATTATGTCTATTAAAACTCTTTTCTTTAAAAAGAAACTAAAAAGCTAAAAACCACGTAGTCGCATTTGAACAAAGCGGTCAAAAAAGCAATTTTCTTCATCTGTCAAATCGTCAAATCTTGGCTATTTCATTGTGGGAAATTTGAATTTTGTCGCCTTCAGTCCAAAATTAACCTAGCTAATTTTACCATCATTTCTTTTTATTCTCTCAAAAATACATAATAAACATTTTCTTTGCCATAATTTTTATTGCATGATTTGTAACAGCAAATGTTATGAAAAGGCCATTTCCTTTAAATTATGTAAAGAAACATAAAATAACGTTGTTTAGCTGCACACTATAAATAAAACAGATCAATAAAATTGCTCCAATGTTAGTTTTCAACACCAATGTTAATAATATGGTTTGAAAAGTATGAGTATGCGTTGAAGGTTTGGCCTCTTTAAAAATCCAAAATATTTACTTGCCCGCAGCAAAAAGGCATGCTTTATTTAATCAGGATTCGTATGCCGCCATTTTTGCATGCTTGCCGGCAAGTCGCCTGCCATGTAAAATTTATTGGCCATTGAGTGTTTGTTTAGGGTTGACTTTTTAATGCGTATTAGATGTTGGCATAATATTGCCACCAATTGCCAATGCTTTACCATTAATGCCAATATGAAAATCAAATAATATTTTTTTATACTTTGATACAATCAGTAATCCTCTAGTCAATGATTTAATAACTTTGTTTTTATTGTGACGCAACGAAGATAAAACAACTGGCGCCGATCTAGCAAATTTTTATCAAATAATTAGTCGGGGGTGTGATAAAGAGCCCGCCAATGATAATGCTGCGGTTCTCGCGAAACTATGAAACAACTGTTGATCGTATCTTATCACGTAAATATTTTCATTTTAGCGTCTCTCTTTGGCCAAAAGCATCTTGGAAGCAATACAAAAACGACTCGCTGTAAAAGTATAAAGTATTAATATAAAGCCGGCGATGTGTCGTTATTATCAATGATTGTAGATAAATTATAATTCCCGATCATCATCATCATCATCATCATTCACACCCTTTTTCAACTAAATAAACAAATTATGTCAAAATAAAAATATAAACTGCTGACAAATTAGTAGCAACAAAGGCAGAAAAATATAAACAGCTGACAAAATTGATAGCAACACAGGCAAAAAAATAAAGCAACTGACAAGCTTGAAGCAATATAGGCAGAAAATATAAACTGCTGGTAAATTGAGAGTAACACAGACAAAAAATGTACACTGCCAAGATGGCAAGCTTGAAGCAATATAGGCAGAAAACATAAACTGCTGGTAAATTAAGAGTAACACAGGCAAAAAAATATACTGCTAATATAAACATATGACTTTAGTCGTATCTTATGGTAATATTTGTTTTAGTGTCTCCAACTCTTGTAAAAATATTGACAATACAAGACGACTTGAAAAGTATAAAATTATTAAATAAAGCCGGCGATGTGTCGTTATTATCAATGATTGTAGATAAATTGTAATCCCGATTATCATATCATCATTCACACTCTTTTTCAACTAAATAAACATATTATGTCAAAATAAAAATATAAACTGCTGACAAATTAGTAGCAACAAAGGCAGAAAAATATAAATAGCTGACAAAATTGATAGCAGCACAGGCAAAAAAATTAAGCCAACTGGCAAGCTTGAAGCAATATAAGCAGAAAACATAAACTGCTGGTAAATTGAGAGGTAACACAGACAAAAAATGTACACTGCTTAGATAAACATATGACTTCAATGGTACGTATCTTATGGTAATATTTGTTTCAGTGTCTCAACTCTTGGAAAAATATTAACAATACATAACGACTTGAAAAAATAAAGGTATTAAATGGAGCCGTCAATGTGTCGTTATTATCAATAATTATATATATATATATACAGGTTCCCGATCGTCATATTATCATTCACACTCTTTTTCAACTAAGTAAAGCTTATATTATGTCAAAATAAAAATATAAACTGCTACTGACAACATTAGTAGCAACAAGGCGCGAGAACAGCACGATACCGCTGACAAAATTCGATAGCAGCACGGGCAAAATTAGCAGACAACCGGCAAGCTTGAAGCAATATAGGTCGAAATGATAACTCGGTGAACTGATAACACACAAAATGTAGCACTGCCAAGATAAACATACGACTTCAGATACGTATCTTATCGTAATATTTATTTTAACGTCTCTCTTGTAAAAATATTGACAATACAAAACGACTTGAAAAGTATAAAAGTATTAAATAAAGCCGGCGATGTGTCGTTATTATCAATGATTGTAGATAAATTATAATTCCCGATCATCATATCATCATTCACACTCTTTTTCAACTAAATAAACAAATTATGTCAAAATACAAATATAAACTGCTGACAAATTAGTAGCAACAAAGGCAGAAAAATATAAACAGCTGACAAAATTGATAGCAACACAGGCAAAAAAATTTAGGCAACTGGCAAGCTTGAAGCAATATAGGCAGAAAATATAAACTGCTGGTAAATTGAGAGTAACACAGACAAAAAATGTACACTGCTAAGATAAACATATGACTTTGGTCGTATCTTATCGTAATATTTGTTTTAGTGTCTTCAACTCTTGGAAAAATATTAACAATACATAACGACTTGAAAAAATAAAGGTACTAAATGAAGCCGTTAATGTGTCGCTATTATCAATAATTGTAGATAAATTATAATTTCCGATCATCAGATCATCATTTACACTTTTTTCAACCTAGTAAACATGTCAAAATAAAATTACAAACTGCTGACAAATTAGTAGCAACAAAGGCAGAAAAAAATATTAACAGCTGACAAAATTGATAGCAACACAGGCAAAAAATTAAGCCAACTGGCAAGCTTGAAGCAATATAGGCAGATAATATAAACTGCTGGTAAATTGAGAGTAACACAGGCAAAAAAATATACACTGCTAATATAAACATATGACTTCAGTCGTATCTTATCGTAATATTTGTTTTAGTGTCTCTAACTCTTTATAAAATATTGACAATACAAAACAACTTGAAAAAAATAAAAGTATTAAAAGAAGCCGGCAAAGTGTCGTTATTATCAATGATTGTAGATAAATTATAATTCCCGATCATCATATCAAATGCAGCAATATTTAAAAACTAAAAAGTGCGCTTGTGCAGAAAAATAAATTGCGTCAATAAAAAAAAGAACGATTAAAAACAGCATTATTTAAACTTTAACTTTATGAAGTACCGGTACATGTTTATTATGCTTATAACATTTTTTATTAGGTTAATAGAAGGTACTATAAATACCAATTAAATTTACAGCCCAGTAAATTGAATTGGATTTTGATTATACAAACGATAATATTCATAACCAATAATCAGCAATTACTTTTTAAAAATCGTACCAAATATTTGAGAGGTGAAAGGATATCTATTTAAAAACTAATATTAAAAAGCAATTTTATCTTGAGTTTTGTTGCATTAATTTTATTAAGAAAAAAATATTTTTACAAAAACTAGGAATGCACGAATTTCAATATTTTGTTTTAACGTCAAAAAAAGAGAATTAATGTGGCGTAATAAAAGAAATTATGGTACGGTTTTTAAAAACAAAAATAAAAAGCCAAACTAAGTTATCTTAACAATCATCAATAATACAGGAAATGAAGCTCAAGAAAAAAGTTTAACCTAAATTTTTGGTCCTGCATGGATTTAAATACTTGAAAGTTTATAAGAAGGTAGGGAATAGCTCAAGTACTAAAATCTATATCAAATCAAAGGTTCTCTCTCTCTGTTTTTTTCTTGGTTTTGGTCCCTTTAGGTCCAATCCACCACTCTCCCCCTTCCGGACTATGCTTTCCAGGGCTTCGTCGGCGGAAAATTTGGATAATCGAGCTCGTTGCTCCCAGAAATTCCAAAAAGAAAACAAATAATTCAACAATCGATGCAATGCGTAAATTGTCGGCTGTCAAACCAAGACCTGCTACTGGTGTTACGTAACCTTCACTTTCACTACTGACAGTTCCCATGGCACGCCCATCTATTTCCCGCCATTTGAGAAATACCTCGTGTTCACCACCAAACAGGATACCATCAGCTTATAGGAATCTTCGCTCACAGCGCTTAGATCCAGAAGAAAAATACCGTCAATTTAGCATGAATCTTTCCTTGATCCCCGAAGGTAAAAAACGTTCGTACAACACCTCTAGCCGCCACTCCGGGAAGAACTTTGTAGTCCTCCACGCACTTCCGCACTGTCCGGAGGTCAAACAAAGAGTGAAAAAATCAAAAATCAAAGGTTGCCAAAACCCTGTGTGATTGCCACCCCATCTTGGGGGTGGACATTTTTATTACATTTTATTCCAGGAACGATTGAAAAAGTGATTTTAAGCAAAGATATAATCCATTTATCCGAAAAAATCAACGTTTTTAATAGATTTTTCAATAATATCTTGAAAATAGTGCATTTTGTCAAAAAAAAAAACTTTCTACGACCAATGCAAATCGAGATACGGCGTGTTAATTAAAGTTTTTAGTAAAATGCCAAGTTTCATAGACTCAAAGGCATTATTCGGAATAAAACTCATAAAATATTTTTTAAATTAAATGATTTTTCATCTTTGTTTAAGTCTCTAGCATGAAATTTGAGTAATTTATGATGAAAATAAAGTGAGGACCTTTTTTTACGAAAAATCAATGAAAACAACCCCTAACTACCTTCATTTTTTTAACAAATAATAAAAACGATATAGTAGAGTTTTTAACAGCTACAAGTCTCTGTAAATTAAATTCCTTAAGATTTCTTGGTTTTTAAATCGGGCAAATTTAAAAGGCTCGAAAAGGGTAATGCCCGTTCGTTAATAGAGGTTTTCAATGGATCTATGTATCTTGCCGCCAAGTATTTACTATACAGAAAATTGAGGCACCATTTAGTTTATTAAAAAAGCTTGGTAATTTTCTAGAAACCTGCGGCAACTCCGATTTTAACGAAACTTGGTATACGTTTTGTTCTCGAGATATTCATCATCAAAGTTCAAATTTAAACTAAGCTTATTTTCACTATATTCACCCTTTTCTTTGCACACAATTCTTGATTTAAAGCTAAAGTGTCACACAATATTTGATTTTCACCTTTAAAACCCTGTTTTCTAAGTTTTTACAATTATTTTTGAATTAAATTGCGTGGCTGTTCTTTGATAATGCGGCAACCATACATACACATAGGACTTCATGGCACACTGGGATTAAATTGATTCAAAGTATAGCTATGCTATTTAATGCAAAAATAATGTAAAATACGTAAAAACGGAGTTTTAAACGGTAAAAATCAAATATTATGTGCCACTTAGCTTTAAATCAAGAATTGTGATGCAAAAAGAAGGGGAATATTGTAAAAATAGGATTAGTTTAAAATTCAAGTCTGATGATGAATATGCGAATATGTTAAGAGCGAAACGTTTCCGCCAAAAAATTCATTTAGATTCGTGATCAGCGCCTCAAAAAATCCCCGTATACCAAATTTCGTCAAAATCGGAGTTGCCGCAGGTTTCTAGAAAATTACCAAAAGCTTTAATACTCTATAATTTTTTTCTTTAATATTTTGAAAATTTTTGAAAAAGGGTGAAAAATCGTTTTTTACTTTTAGCTCTAATTTTTCCGAAATCAGCTATGTTAAATTGGTAAAACTTTTTAAACATATTAACAATCCATGTTCAGTGCATTTCTTTAATGCCCCCTCCCCATTAGTTTTTGAACGGATTAATTTAAAAAAGTAAAATTTTGGAATATAAATTTGATGCATAAATACTATATTTTAGACTTAAATTGACAGATGAAAATTTTAAGATGGCGGCTGGGCGTCATTTTGGAAATCATTTTAAAGCTCCTGACAAGTACTTTATAACTCTAGAATATATCTCCTCAAAAACATATTTGTGAAATTCAGGGGCCTAATAAATATTTTGAGAGAAACTTAAAGTTGGCGGTTTTTTATAGCAAAGAAGTAAAATCAGAATAATAAAAATTTGTATAACACAGGGTTAACTTAAAATATTCCACAATGTTTTAAACATCTTAATACACGTCCATGACTTGGGACTCGATATTTGTTAGGTACACTCATGACACATATGTCAAACTATTTTCAGTTTGAGATTCTAGAAGCACAAAATTTAATCATTTCTAATTTAAATATTAGTTAGTTTTTATTTTTATTTTTTAGGTACATTTTTAACTTGACAACGGTGGCAGACTTGCCACCAAAACGTCGTTTTTTAATTCGAATTTTTGGGTCTTTTAGGGGTTTTCTTTTATTTTGTATCAGGCGACCGGCAAGTTCATAGGGTTCAATAGGGCTAAACAGGGTCAGCTCGTATACCCGGGACCAGGACCGAAACGGTCCCATTCTTTTCAGGCGTGTACCTAACAAAAAAACACCCAATACTCGATATTTTATTCATAATTTAAAAATATAATTGTTTTAGAATTTTTTTAATATACTAACAGTAAAGAAAAAAAAATACTTTTTATAATTTTTGTATAGATACATTACCCAGCTGCAATATTTACCAATAAATATTGTAAAGAATAAACGTCTTATCCATTCAGATAAACATAGCTTAGTTGAAAATATTAAAATAATATATTTATTTAAAAACGTTTTTATTAAATTAAAACGGGTTAAAACAACAAAACTAAATAATAATATTCTAAATGAAAATTTTTCTGTTAAACTTTACTGATAATTTCTTACCAAAAGTTCTCAAAATTTCCGATAATATTAATTTTTTCTCGTATTTACCTAATTTTTATTGGTTTTCCTTTATGTACTTACAAAAATTCCCAATGATAATTAAACTTAAAAAGGTAAACAAAAGAAAACAATTTTAGGAAACATAAACATCCTGGCGCCCAACAAGGGACCACATCACACAATAAACTCTTACCAAGGCTCTTACCTTTTTTTTAGGAGTCTTACTAGACAAGTACTTCAATAAAATATCCTTAAATATCACAGGTTCAGATTAAAAATCACTTACAATACCACTGAATCAAATTTAAAAAATCTTTGTTTTTAACAGGTGGCGTATCACAATTAAAAAGTATTGATAACGTTATTACACCCGTACTAAAACAAGTAATGTTCGTTTTTAGTAAAGAATTTCACGAAAAATCGCAAAGTTTTCCGACATTTTTAACGGATTTTCACCGGATACATCGGAAATAACAGAGTGAAAAAGCAAGCAACAAGTTAACGCTGCTCTTTCTTGCATACGATCGCCGGTATATCTAAATACGGACTGGCTTCGTAGAAACACAGTCAGCCATTCCCCGAGTTGTAAGACCCAGTCGCAAAGTGATTGTGGGGCTTCAGTGGCTAAGTTTGTCTCGTGAACGTAGATGAGAATTTCTTGATAAGATAAAGAATTAATGGGCATTGTTTTATTCTATTTTTATTGTTTTAGCTGAGACTTCGCTTTATCGACGTCTAATAAAAGATTGGCGGTATAGAGATTGAGTCTCTTTTATGACATGATTATTTTTAAGACGCTTTCACAAGCTACAAAAGAATCTTGAGCAGAAATGAGACGTCGAGAGCCCGACCGGGCCATCCGACAAACCCAAATAAATAGTTATTTACATTACAAGGTGCGAAAGTTTACTTTTTGAATAGCAGATCCTCTTTCCTTCGTATCACACTGCTGGAATAAGTCTCTTGAGTTTCTAGGTGAGTCCCAGATCGTTGCTCTTGATATATCCAAAGCTTTTGACCAGGTCTGGCATGCCGCACTTCTCAATAAACTTCCTCCTATGGTCTTTCCAACTAAACTCTGTACTTGGCTCTCTAGTTATCTATCTGATCGACGTATATCAGTTATTGTGGACGGCCATTCTTCAAGCTTTCACCAAGTAAATGCTGGAGTCCCTCAGGGCTCAGTTCTGGCACCAACATTGTTCCTTCTTCACATCAACGACCTTCTCTCGTCCACAACTAATTCCATTCATAGTTTCGCCGACGATAGTACCCTTCACTCCAGTTTTCAGGTTCCTAAACCCATCACTAAACCTGACTTGGAAAACAAACGCAGAGCGATGCAGATATCTCTTTCGCAGGATCTTAATTTAATATTGGATTGGGGCGCCAAAAATCTCGTCCATTTTAATGCATCCAAAACACAATCATGTTCCTTGTCGCGAAAAGAGTCATCAAATACTCATCCTCTACTTATGAGCGGCCAAGTTTTACAGAGCAAAGACACCTTCAATCTTGTGGGCGTCACATTTGAAAGTAACCTTAACTGGCATAAACACATTGTATCTATAGCCACGGCAGCTTCAAAAAGCTTGGATTTCTCTTTCGAGCCAAAAGTATTTTTCCGCTTCTAATTTATACACTTTATATGTGTCCCAAATCCGACCTCCCTTGGAATATTGTTCTCATATCTGGGGCATGGCGTCCCCACAACCCTAAGCATTCTTGATTCTATTCAAAGAAGAGCTATTCGTCTCATTAATGATCCTTCACTTACAGAAAGGCTTCCCTCTTGCCCATCGTCGGGCTGTGGGGATTTATCGCTTTTATAGGTACTTCCATGGCTTCTGCTCTGAAGAATTGTCCAGTATAGTTCCTCCACTCACGGTTCCCAACAGAGAAACTCGTGGTTCCGCCGCGTATGCATCCCTATACGGTCCAACTGGACAGGCCCCGAACTTCTCACTTTGTTCGTTCTTTTATCCCTAGAGTTTCTAGATTGTGGAACCTGCTGCCCGCGGAGGTCTTTCCTTCCCCCCAAATCTTCAAGTATTTAAGTCCCGTGTCAACAAACTCCCTCTTACCTCGCTTAAGACACCCACGGTACGTTAGTATCTTAGGCTTTTAGCCTTCGTGGTTTGTCCAAAGATGGGAAATGATTCAGTAAAATAAAATCTGTCAACAATTTGAGAAATAAGAAATTAGAATTATTTTTAATAAATAATGCTCTCCATAAAGCATGCATTTCTCTCAATTTTAAAAAGTATCTTTTTTTTTTAGTGTTCTGTAAAAATCAAAAATGTGAGGTTACCATGGTTACTGAGTTGGATGCAGACCAAACTCAAAAGTTAATTAATTAAAAATAAACGTATTAGCCTAATTGTAGATAAAACTTAAGTTTTTGCAACGAATCTAATGCATTATTTTGGAAAAGTCCCATAAGCGCAGTCCTGTTTAAATCTAATTAACCAAAATTGGCAAAACCTAGAGAAAACATATCCACCCATTAGCCCCCAAAAGTTTAAAAAGATGGGGGCAAGAGATAAAAAGGTGTTATTAGTTTAAAAGTGTGCAAGTTTAATTTGGCCCACACTGTACAGGGTGTCCCATTTTGGATGTCCCTTATGGGAAACTTGGAAAACATAAGAGATTATTCAAAATCCAATACCCCATCCTCGAGCTCTTTTTGGAGAAAACATTTATGGTAAAAACAGATCATCGCTATCGCAAAGCGTTTCAGAGATACAGGATGATTCTCGATTTTTCACTTTTTGAAAGGTCCTGTAGATTTGTTGTTATTACAGATACGAGAAAACTAATTGTATATTATACAGACACTTTTTTCGTAGAATCCAGTGGCGTAGCCAAAAATTTTTTGAGCTGTCATTTTGACATATGATTCAAATATGCTTTTTTATTAGGGGACACCCTATAAATGATTAGGTAATTAAATTGCTTGTTTTTTTTCTGATTAAAATAATATATCATAGTAGGTGGTTTAATAAATTTTTTACGTCAAATATTGGAAAAATTATGATTTTAAAGACGCATTGCGGCTTCTATCTGTTTTTAAATTGTTTTATATTTTTTGTTTTAAAAGGAATCTGTCATCCCTTAGCTCAGGAGACATTTCCGTAGAAAAAAATATTAATTAATTTTGTACAGAAATGTCTCCTGAGTTGAGGGATGGCAGTATTGTTTTTAAAGAAAAATATAAAACAATTTAAAAAACAGATAGAAGCCGCAATGCGTCTTTAAAATCATAATTTTTCCAATATTTGACGTAAAATTTATTAAACCACCTACTATGATATATTATTTTAATCAGAAAAAACAAGCAATTTAATTACCTAATCATTTATAGGGTGTCCCTAATAAAAAAAACATGTTTGGGTCATATGTCAAAAATGACAGCTCAAAAAATTTTTGGCTACGCCACTGGATTCTACGGAAAAAGTGTCTTTATAATGTGCAATTAGTTTTCTCGTATCTGTAATAACAACAAAGCTACAGGACCTTTTCAAAAGTGAAAAAATCGAGAATCACCCTGTATCTCTGAAACGCTTCGCGATAGCGATGATCTGTTTTTACCATAAATGTTTTCTCCAAAAAGAGCTCGAGGATGGGGTATCAGATTTTTAATATCTCTTATGGTTTCCAAGTTTCCCATAAGGGACAACAAAATGGGACACCCTGTACATAAGTTACAATTATACCAGCGAGCTTTAAAAGCTTCTTCACTAACTTAAAGCGTTGTTAAAGCCAATAAGCCATGGTTGAGCTTCGCGGCCCAGACATGCAATGGCTGCGTTTAACTCAAAGATAAAGATTGCTGATTCCATCGGTTAATAATTAGTTTTGGTAAATGTGTTTTCAATTAGCTCTAACCTTTTTATGTTATACATTACCTTTAACTGCATTTTCTTTTGTATTTATAGCAGTTCGTGCTAAAGCAAGAAGCATAAAAACTTTGTTTTATGATCTTTTTTATGGAAAGTAAAAATATTTCGCCGCAAATTACCTCTATAATAGACAGTAATTATTCTTTATTATGTAAGTAGTTGAAGCTAATAAGTCACGGATTTAAGATCTAACTAAAGTTTTGAAGTAATTAACGTATTTTTTCAAATATTTTAAAAAAGTGTTATGCAAGGCGTGTATACTTTATACAGCGTATGTTTTGAAGCAACGAATTCAGTTTTGAAGTTTTTAAGGAACGTCCATTAATCGGGTGATGTTCTCTTCAACAAAATTTTAAACCCCCTTCCCCTAGTGATACTTGGTGGGGTTTTAAACTTACGTCCCCGCGCATTTCCTACCACTTCCATATAATTTTAAAATACAAGGTGTTTTCTGACTACTGATATAAAACTTAAGGGGTAAATAATTATGGACTTCTATTTATTTTAAACGCGCATTTATAGTTTTCTTTTAAGTTTGTTATTAATTTTTATTATTTTCACGAGAACTAAATGTACGTTTCAGCAAGTTCTCTTTTCTTATTTTTTTCGAAGTCTTTATAACCATTAGTTTTGGAACTATAGTTGACTTCTTTTAGTAACTTCAAATAAAATTTTTGTTGGGGTTTACTCATCGAGCACGATTTTTTGAGTGTTTATTTTATAGTGTATTTCTTCAAATGGAAAACTTATTAACTTTTCGATAAAAGCTTATTTTCCTAAAAAATCGTGTTTGATGAGTAAACCCCAACAAACATTTTTTTTGAAGTTACTAAAAAAAGTCAACTATAGTTCCAAAACTAATGGTTATAAAGACTTGAAAAAAGAAAGAGACTTGCTGATATATCTAGTTCTCAGAAAATAGTAAAAAACAATAAAAACCTTAGAAGAAAACAATACATGCGCGTTCAAATAAATAGAGTCCATAATCAATAGCCCTCTTAAGTTTCATATCGTAGTCAGAAACAGCCTTGTATTACAAATTATATGGATTGGTAGGAAATGCGCACGAGCTAGGTTTAAAGCCCCCACCAAGTATCACTAGGGGAAGGGGGGTTTAAAATTTTGTTAAACAAAACATCTCCCTAAAAAAACTCAAAACTGAATTCGTTGCTTCAAACACCTGACATGAAAATAGCGTTTGAGCTAATATCGCTTAGCAAAATGTTATTGGTTTTCGTTTTACAGGGTGTTAAAACTAATTTTTATACCAAACACTTACATTTAGTTGAAATATCTTTGAATCCACTATACAAGATTCAGGTGAAATTTGGTGTACTCTTACTATTTGGGACCGAGCAGAACATAATATGATATCTATTTTGCCGTTACCACTAGATGGCGCACTTATACAATAAAATAAATTGATTAAAATGGTCATAACTTTTTTTGAACTTTGGAGCCCTGATGATATTATGACTCCTTCCACTGCGTCTTGTCACGAACTACTGACGGTTGAGAATGCGTTTATTTCGAAACGGTCTCACTTTTTGGAATCAAATAAGTCATACCTTTTTTGACTAAAATTGAATGCTGTTTTATTATTTCCACTGCGCAAATCTGGAGTAAGGAAGTCAAAATTATGATCATTTTAATCAATCAATGTTCACATGCATGTGGCGCTGTCCTATCGTAATGGCACGAATATCGTTACTGTTTATGTCCGTCATCCCGAACAACAAGAGTACATCCAGAGTTCACTTAAGTGTCAGTGAATTCGAGGATATTCGCACCTCAGATGTTTGGTAAGTAACACTAGCGCCCGGCAGCAGACCCTACCAGGTAGACGTTCCGCCTTTAAGCATGATCTTGGGTCAAAACGCTTCATTTCATGTCAGGTATATCCCATGTAACCTATGACCAATTAATTGCCGGGCACGCTTTATAACCATCTCTGTAGCTGCAGCAGTTTTAAGATCCCTTCACTAAACGTAAGAAAAAAACTCACCCTGTGATTTTTTTGTTTGATTCTGTGTAGCGTTGCCATCGATACTGAACATCGATGTTTTCACGTTCGATATGCATCCCCTGCTGTCGAAGCACCGTTGGGTGGCACACTATAACTCTACTTTAACTTTTCAAACTTTGAGATCAGATTACTAGAGAAAAGTCCAACCCACATTGGTAAAAATGTACCTTTAATTTGTCTGCGATAAAAAACACCTACCGTCAAATAAAATTACAGTTTTTCTGAATTACTTTGTTGATCATTTTTATGTTTTTTGTGGCTGTGTCAGCTCATAACATCAATATCTTTCAAACCCGATATCCGAGTTTCATTACATGGGTTTGTGTGTATAAAATACATTTCAGGACTCTACTTTATTACCCGTGTAATTTGATAGAGCAAATTTATGTGTGTCTATAGTTTCAAGTCTTACGTTCGAGTTAGATAGCCAATACAAATGTGAACTTCTAAATTTTTGTTTCGTTTGTTAAGTTCTAAATATTTTAAGAAATGCTGATAAGAAATTTCCGTTATATTAGTACAAACTTGAACAGAGTCAATAAACTACTAAAAAAAAGATGGGGAGTCCAGTGAGCATTTTATAACCATTTTAAAGAAAACTTGTTATGTCCTCACTTAAGGTCATTTGAAATAAAAAAATTTACCAGTGGTGAAAGACGTAAATTATTTTTCTTCAACTAGCCTTTGCATTAACTTTTTTTGGGGCACTCTCTCTACATCAGAAATATTTTTAGGACATGCCTAAGTATTTGGAAACCAGACAACGCTTATTTAAGACTTTTTGTCATCTCTGGCCCAAATAACAGAAATATTGAGCTTCCTTGGACCATTGGACCACCCCCAATACTGTTTGTCTGCTAAAGGTGCCGGATCTGTCAGCAATGTCTATCGACTAAAAAAAATATCTTCTGATAGAAAACTTGCAGATAACGGTCCTCCTAATAGAAAGGTATAATCCGATATTAAATGTAGTTATCCGTTTTAGAGCTATATACCCAAATAAGATATATAAAATTCAGGGTTTACAAATGACGAAAGTTAAGTTTCAATTCATTTACATCTGGTACCTGGTACCTGCCAAAGCCATGATGAGTCAAACATCATAATCTACCATTGCTTCTACCTATGTTGGAGCATGTACTGGCAAACTTTCAGCTTTTATAAATTTAAAGGTCTACTGCTTGCAGGCTCTTGGACTATTAGAAGCTATTAATGGCATAAAACAAACCAGAACTAACCATACCCCCAATGTGACAGTTTTGCATGACCGTCTGTAACGTTCCAAACCAATCAAATTAAAAGTCTGTGCTTTTTACTGTAGTCTCTGATAGAGGTACTGGTAGTGTTTTTTTAAAGAGTATGTTTACCGATTTAATAGTAATAGTACTCAATTAGGAATGCAGAAATAAACCAAACGCTAATTACAAACACTTTTTAAATTAACCTGACTTAAATAAATAAATAAAACTCACTAAAAATATAACAATCATTAATAAAAAAAAAAAAAAAAAAAAAAAAAAGTACCAAGCAGTGTCGGGTAATAACATATGTGCGGTAAACTACCACTAAATGTTAAAAGCTAAATAAGCAAAAGCTTTTTATACTTTATGTTATTATTCGACTTGATTTTTTTTTATTTTTTTATTTATTATTTTTCAGTTATTTATTTTTCAAGTTTCATTTTTTTTTAAATCAGCCAAATTTTTTTGAGTATTTATTTTATAGTGTATTCTCTTCAAATGGAAAAACTTATATATATTAACCTATGTTAAATTACGGGACACCCTGTATGAGAAAATAATTGCATTTTTAGAGCTTAGTTTAAATCACTTATTATTTCTTTTAAAAATTATGGCTTACTAGATAGCTCTAAAACGGATAACTACCATTTAACATCGGATTATAACCTTTATTAGGAAGGTAAGTATCTGCAAGTCTTCTATTACATTTTGTTTTTCTATTTCGAATATTAACTGAGTTACGAGAGAAAAACAGTTTTGGA
The DNA here is from genome assembly GCA_014170235.1 of Listronotus bonariensis. Lineage (NCBI taxonomy): Eukaryota > Metazoa > Arthropoda > Insecta > Coleoptera > Curculionidae > Listronotus > Listronotus bonariensis. Next base: position 53,175 of record JACEGR010004847.1, on the reverse strand, counting down.
AAAAACGGTTCTTTAAATATCTAGTAAGCCATGACTTTTTGGACGATAACAAAAAGTGGTCTAAACTAAGCTCTAAAAACTGCAATTCTTTTCCCCATTTAACCATCTCTGTAGCTGCAGCGGTTTCTGAGATCCCTTCACTAAACATCGAAAAACCCACCTTGTATAAATAGCGAGTTTCTAAAACACGTACTCGATGTTTAAAAAAACATAATTATTATTAAAAACATTAGTGTTATTTAGTTTAAATATATGAATATTATACATAAAAAAACAACATTTTTATAGAAATAAAAAAATCTTTCAGGTATAATTATTTATACTAAAAATCTGTTTAAAATGCTACTTAATGGTAATAGACATAGTAACACAACAAATTATTTATCGCCATTATACATAGGATTGGCATTTGTTTTTAACACGCTTCTTAACGGGGTCATTTAACTTTATAGACAGGTTCTATTATAAATAACTAACATTACTGTAATTTGTTGTTTTTATCATGTTTGAAACAATGTTTTAAAGACATGTTATTTAGTAACTCGCTTTTTGTCTAAGATCCAGAATAGGAAGCGACATTCACCCTTGTGTTTACCGGATAAAAACTGTTTTATATTAAAGATGAGTATTTAAACAAAGGTATTGCTATAGAGTTGCCAAAAATAAATATAGGCAGAGACAACAATGAGACGAGTAACTTGAGTCCCTAACAATTTGTCACTTGTAGTTATCTCTTTCTGGTTTAACGCAAGTTCTAATAAATATGTATTTGTCTTTCATCATGGCAGGCTATCGTAGATGGAGCAATCATCGCTTTGCCCTGGTTGCCAAGTTGTTTACAATTTCTGCATGTAAACTTTAATGTCCTTTTTGGCTCATATCTAATTAAAAGAAAGAAAATATACCATGAATCGAATATTTTTAACTTGACAACGTTGCCGCAGGCAGTCACGCCGAAATGTTATTCGATATTTGTGTTAGGTATTTTTAATGGCCGATTTGTTTGGACAGTTTGTTTACATTTTCTGTGATTTATTGTGTGTTTCTTGGTTTTTTACCTTTAATTGGACTTTGAATATTGACTTTTATTAGTGCTCACAGTGTATATATTAGATTTGTGCTTTTCAACAGATAATTTAAGGTAATATTAACATGGTTATCTGTAAAGGAAAAAATCTTAATAAAAACCAAATAAATGACATTTTTAATTAGGTGTGTGTAATTATTGAACTAAACCCCAATATTTTATATTAATAGGAAACAAAAACAGAGTACCTAACATTAAGGGCAAAAATAGCACAGCTATTTAATTTGAATTTGGCGGGCAAACGATAAAAGTCGACTCACGCGCCATCTGCGTTTACCTTCCTTGAAGACAGACAAGGAAGGCCCAGCAACTATCTCTCTCTCCGGATAATTTATTTACATTTAGTTGCTCGTCTCATTGTTGTCTTTGGCCAGAAGTCGCCGGTTTGATTTCCAGCTGATGAGACATTTTTAGGTAGTAGTTATTTAAAAATAACGTCCGTAGTGGCACTACCGCGTTGTCTAAAAGGTGCTGTAAAATGTAAAATTGCATGTTTTAGAGCTTTGACAACGTTGACGGAACAGGGGAGCGATGGGTTAAACATCTAATAATCCGACACCCACGTTACTCTGGTATTTAGGCATATGCCTTCGTGGGATGTCAAAAAAGAAAAAAAATAGTGCACTGGTAGCAACAAAACTTATCGTGCCATCCTTGTATCTTCCGGTATTTTATATGATACATCTTTTAATCCTTAAAATGTTCAATGTCAATACATAAATAGTCGATGTTATTTAAACAATCTATATTTTTAACGAATCCAGTCATTCATTAATTTCTACGTTACGAGATGTAAATCAGCCCAGTCAGTTACTTCATCCTATTATTGTCATTCTTCTACGTAGGTTCCATTTCCTTTTCCAAATTAAGTCAAGTGGGCGCGAGTTCGAACCTGTAGGACATAATTTATTGTTCAGGGTCTTCCACACAGAGAAACTAATTAGATTATGTGACTTATTTTAAATTAATAATATATGGTTTTATTTAAGAGAAGTGTTACACGTACGAGAATTGTTTCTAAAACAATATTCTTAATTGTCGAAGAAAACGACTGGCCTAGCTAATATTTTTACTTTGTTATTATGTAAAAACTGGGACATGGATCCCACACCAAATGTATACCAGATACTAGTGGCCTGAAAAGAGACTCTTTGTTAAAAAAGGGGGTTTTTCGAGAAACAGTTGATTTTTTTATTACCCTCCAAAGAAATACCTTTGCCTTTTGTATTTTTTCGTGCATTTTATTAAGTTTCGTCAACAAATTCTAAAATTTCAAACATTATCTAAATAACGAAATAAATTATTCCGTGCTCTCAGTGGCGTTAGCAATATATAAGGTGTTTCACATCTTATTCGACAGCTTTAAGAGTAAATTCTACAATAAGAAATATGAAAAAAACTTTATATGAAACAGGTCCTGAACGTTTTGGCTTTGAACTCAAAGGGTCTTAAATTTTTTTTTATTTTTTTATAATAACTTTGATACCAATTTAGATATTAAAAGATCCTTTAAAAAGCTTTAAAAAAATACTACATTTGATGCGTCTATCTCAATTAGTTTCGGAAATATGACCATCCAAATATGAAGAATAATTTTAAATTATTCTTAGAAGCGTAATAGAGATACATCTTCCCAACTTTTTTATTTTTTAACGTATAAAATAAATAAAAAACACTGTTTTGTTGGGTAGATTCTGTAGAATCCATATCTTTCATCAGAATGCTTTTATCTTTTAAGATATACAGTGTAGGACAAAACATATTAATTTTTAAAATGGAAAACCTTGTAAATTAAAAAAAAACTTGTATCTGTCCTTACACTCAGAAGTAGCAAAAAGTAGAAAGGCAATTGTTGAGTACAAAAACTGAGAAAGAAAAATGGTAAAAAAATGCTTTGACAAAAGTAGCGAGACTTCGCGAGACTTTACATCGGAAACACAACAATAGCTTTTATTATTTGAATTTGTTTACTTTTTAGTATACCAGAGCTAATAATTAACTTAGTAGATTAAATGTTGTATAATTATGTTTACATCAGTAAGAATAAAATAAGTTATTGCAAATTCTTCGACAAAGCTAAAACACTTTTTATTTAATAATTAAATATTTTTAGTTGTTGTATTAGTCGTCATATTCTTTTATAATTTTGCGTACATGTAGTTTGAAGTATCTACTTTGAAATACACAGCATGAGCCAATAAAATTTCAAAGTTGCTTTTTGGCCAAAATAATGGATTTCTATCACATAGTGCAAGGGAATGCTGGTAAAAGATGTCAAATAAAATAGCACATAAAGTAAGGAACATTTTCTTTATCAGTTTTATACCAATTTAGATATTAAAAAAGATATTTTAAAAGCTTTAAAAAATTCCACATTTGATAGATGGAAGTAATTTTTAATTCTAAACATCTTTCTTTATAAAAATCTGCGATATTAGCCAAAATACAGGTACTTTACTCTTGAGCAAAATTACATTTTTGGCCAAACTTCGTACATGACTGACAAATTTTGATATCTGACAATTGCATTTTAGGATTTGGACCATGCAGAACTCTTTATTTTATAAAGAATAACTTTTTTTTCGTAAAATTAATAATAAAAAGTTTCCCATATGCCGCCTACTTACGTAAACACACTGTAAAAACCGCCGAAAATGTTAATTAATTTGTTATAACCGGCGGTTTTTACTTATTTTAATAGACAGACAGACAGACATAGAGGCAGTTTGCTTGTAAAAACTATTAAAAACCACCGAAAAATAGTTGAAGATAATCTAACCTGAATCATTATTTATTTTGCTGTGCCGTAAGCGTTATTTTTGTGATTTTATTGTTTAATACTATAGTTGGGTAATAGAGCTCCATCACGCTGGAACCCGCTTTAGAAAAAAACCTATTTTTTAGCTCATTTATAACTACAAACGCTACTAATGATTGTAGTAAAGTTTATTTGTTTGTAGTACCAATAATTACGCAGCTAACCTAATAAATGTTGTTCCAAGTCAGAAAAAAAATAAAACTGCGTTAAAAATTTTGGAATACACTCAAAATTGATTGTAGTTTATTGTAGCGACGAAAAAAATCTTAATCCCATACGCAGTTTTTTTTCTGGCTTAGAACAACATTTATTAGGTTAGCTGCGTAATTAGTGGTACTACAAAAAATAAACTTTACTACAATCATTACAGCGTTTGTAGTTATAAATGAGATAAAAAGTTTTGAACTTATTTTTTTGTCTTCCCATAGCTATGTTATTTTTAAATATTTTTTGACTTGTGTGGGATTAAGATTTTTTTCGTCGCTACAATAAACTTCAATCAATTTTGAGTGTATTCCAAAATTTTAACGCAGTTTTATTTATTTTTCTGGCTTAGAACAACATTTATTAGGTTAGCTGCGTAATTATTGGTACTACAAAAAAATAAACTTTACTACAATCATTAGTAGCGTTTGTAGTTATAAATGAGCTAAAATATTAGGTTTTTTTCTAAAGCGGGTTCCAGCGATGATGAAGCTGGGTAATAGCACTCTTTGGAAAAAAAAATTGGAGTAAGTATATAGCCGGATGGGGACAGGCAAATAAAACTACTATATGATCAAGAACAAAAATAATGTGAAACAATAAAATAAATACTTATTAAAGTTAGGTTAACTTTAACTATTATTTGGCAGTTTTCATATACAGTAAATAGATAAAACGGCGGTTTTTCTTCGTATAATTGATCAAAACCGTCGACGGTCGCTTAACCAGTGCCTTATTTAAACCGAGCATGCCCAAGTGTAATCAAACCAAAATCTGATTTGCAGATATGCAAGAAAAGGTTAAACCGCATCCGGCCAGTATTAGCAGACTTTTTAAATTTTAAACCAACGCAATTTCCAATAGCCGTGACCAAGTAGGGTTGATGGTAACCTACTTTGACATGCAAACCATGTACTTTCGTATAAAGATAATTTCACTTACTTTGCCCACAAAATTGTCCCTTATATAAATAAAGCTCCGTAATAACCTCTAAATTTTATGATCCAATTAATTTAAATTTTGAATTTAAATATTCATCTGACGATTAAAAATGAAGCTTAATAAATCGGAGGTGTGCACGCCTGTTTAAAAAAGCACTTTATACATAATTTATAGTTTAAAACTGAAAATTAAGGATACATTTATAATAAAATAAAATATAATTTTAATATATTTTGATAATTTTTCCATCCAAATCTGAAAAATAATTTTAAATTATTCTTGAAGCATAATAGTAGATACATCTTCCCAACTTTTTTCTTATTTTAGATATAGAAAACCTTGTAAATTATAAAAATCTTGTATTAGTCCTCACACTCACAAGTAGCAAAAAGTAGAAGGCAATTTTTAAGTAAAAAAATATTTGACAAAAGAAGCGAGACTTACGTGAAACTGCAATCGGAAAGCACAACAATAGCTCTTATTATTTTAACTCTTACTTTTTTAGTAAACAAGGCTAATAATAAACTAGGTAGATTAAATGTTGTATATTTATGTTTACTTAAAATACATTTTCAAGTTTCTTATTACCCCAATAGAAGTCGTCATATTCTTTTATAATTTTGCGTACATGTAGTTTGGAGTATCCACTTTGAAATACACAGCATGAGCCAATAAAATTTTAAAGTTGCTTTTTGGTTAAAATAATGGATTTCTATCCCCTAGTATATCGGCGCGTCGCTGTAAAGGATAGCGGCGCCTTTGTATAAAATAGTCCGATTCAGGCGGCCTTTTTATGTTTTTGTATTATTTCAAGAGTACCGAATTTGCCCTTTTAAAATGTTCTTACTATAAGTAAAATGATTTAAACCTAATAATTTTATAAACAATGGACGAAAAAGTTACGACTATTTTATTTTTGTAAATAACAGTACTTAACAACACACTTTACTTAATATGCAGTATGACTTTGGTAATAACATGTAGTAGGTAGTCGGAACGGCGTATTCACTGTGACGAATGTTGACAAATGATTATTTTTAGCAAGTTAATTTCCCAGTTGTTTACTAACATGATTGTTTCTTTTAATGAATTGGCCTTCAACAAACCGATGACAGTTTCTCTGGTCACCATTGAGTAGCTGACGGAAGTTGAAACTTTAGTCAGGAACAAAGTTATTTTTTGCCTAAAACTTTTAAAACATTTTTTTTGTTATTAAGGTCACCATATACATATTTACTTGTTGTTAGTAATATCGACAAAAATTGGTTACAAATGAAAAGCGAATAAAGGTCGTTTTATTCTTTTCAATGATAGAGACATTTATTTCTAATATTATTATTCTTTGCATTAAAAAAAAAATCATTTTGCGCTTTTAAAAGCTACTAACCATTAAGGTTAGTTTATATTTATAAGGTTGTAACATATCCTCAACTTTAAGGCGGTTCGAGGTCGGGGACGCAAGGAAGGACACTCCAGGGAGAAAAGTTGGCAAGACTGGGTAAAATCAAAGCTGATGATCAATTCAGTGGCGTCTAGAATTTGCGCATTTCATTTTGCATTGTTTTGGAAGTGATATTTGTTGAAAGAGGTAATTCCAAATGTTTTTTATTTAAAGTAGAAGAATTTACAACTTAATAACAATTAAAAACTGTTGTGTAAACGGTTGTTCTACTAATACAATAAACTGTATATCTCCGGCACTGAACAACATGGCCGAAAAATGGGAGATGTGACGTCATAACATGTCAAAAGCAATATGGCTGAATGTCGTGACCTTATATAGACCGATTTTGACTAACCATGACTAAATTTACCAATTGTTGTTGTTTTCATATTTTATTCTAATTATTATTTATGACTACCAAAATATTAAAAAACTGTTTTCTAAAAATTTATTTTACTTATTATGTTTTTTAACACAAATCCAATTGGTTTTAAATTAAAATTAGTATACGCAAAGTCCTCATTTATGGATATAATTTTTCTTTTTCCTGACACTGTATGTAATGTTTCTTCCATAAATTAAAGCATTTTTCTATATACAGTATGTTCATAAAAGGACTTTACGATAGCATAGGTGGCAAATGGTTATAGTGTTTAGTTCAACAATATTTTTGCAATTGCCTTTTACAGGGCACTCAAAAACTACAAAAATGTTATACTAGGCCAAAAGAAAATTTATTTTTTTATCTGTGTGGCAGCCCATGAAGGCTCTATGCCTTAGTGTCCAGGGTCGTATTAACTGTTTAAGGCGCCCTAGGCTAGAATTTCCCGAGCGCCTATTTCCACCAAAAAAAAATTTGAAGAGCAAAAAAATATTTCATTCCAAAGCATACAGATAAATTACTCACCAAAAATCCCCACCCGACCTAAACATTTTTAAAAACTCCCTGTCTAGCGCCTATTAGTCCCCTGTCTAGCGCCTATTAGTCCCCCTGTCTGGCGCCTATTAGTCCCCTGTCTGGCGCCTATTTTTCATGGCGCCTAGGCTATAGCCTAGTCAGCCTAATGGTTAATACGGCACTGTTAGTGTCAAAGTATCGTGGGTGTCAAGGTATTGGTTGTTTATCTGATGATTCTCCCTGTTGTTGTCTTTCGTCAGTGGCAAAAAAAAAGGGGTTTAGAATCGAATAAGCATTTATTATCCATAATTTTACATAAAATAACATTTTTAAAATTTTTAAAAATCACATTTTTTTATAAATATAAAATATAATTTTTACTGTACAAAATAAAACAAATATTTAAATTTTTGGTAATTTTCTAGAAACCTGCGGCAACTCCGATTTTGACGAAATTTGGTATACGGGGTTTTTGAGGCGCTGATCACGAATCTGAAAGAATTTTTTGGCGGAAACGTCTCGTTCTTGAGATATTCATCATCAGACTTGAATTTTAAGCTTATCCTACTTTTACAATATTCCCCCTTCTTTTTGCACACAATTCTTGATTTAAAGCTAAAGTGGCACACAATATTTGATTTTCACCTTTTAAAACCCCGTTTTTTATGTATTTTACATTATTTTTGCATTAAATTGCATAGTTATACTTTGAATCATTTTAATCCCAGTGTGCCATGAAGCCCTATGTGTATGTATGGTTGCCGCAATATCAAAGAAAAGCCACGCAATTTAATGCAAAAATAATGTAAACAAACGTAGAAAAACGGGGTTTTAAAAGGTGAATATCAAATATTGTATGACGCTTTAGCTTTAAATTGAAGAATTGTGTGCAAAAAGAAGGGGAATATAGTGAAAATAAGCTTAGTTCAAATTTGAACTTTGATGATGAATATCTCGAGAACGAAACGTTTCCGCCAAAAAACTCTTTCAGATTCGTGATCAGCGCCCCAAAAACCCCCCGTATACCAAATTTCGTTAAAATCGGAGTTGCCGCAGGTTTCTAGAAAATTACCAAATTTTTGGTCCGTTTTGCCATTGAAAAGTTCCTTCGTGGACATACTGTATTTTGCTTTTTAAGTTATGAGAGTGAGATGTAGGATATAGCCACTAAAATAATTTAATCTACCTATTTGTATACTTATAGTATCCTATACACCCCTACACATGTAATAATTTACTGATAAAAAGAGAAAGAAGAAACAAAATAAATTATCCGCAGAGACGTAAGTATAACCAATTGGGCTACTGAAAAAGCGCACGTAACAATCATTATTAAATAAATAAGTTTTTCCTGTCAATAAAAGTCATTTAATCGGTTTTATAATCGTCCTACACACATCCATGCTTTCCCGGAAGGCAAGTGCGTGTCTGTCGCTCGAAAGTCGGTCCGCCGAGCCGCAAAGAGCAGTAGGTCGATTGCAGCGACTATTGCGAACCCACTGCACTGACATACAGTGGGATATTTCCTAATAAAAAATAGTCAAAATTCACTATTTTTAAACAGTTTAACTTAGCTTGTACTGTTCAATTATTTATTAAGCGGTTTTACTTACCCTGACCGGCTTTTTATTTATTTATTGATCTGATATTTATTTGTTTGGGTAAAATTTAGTGGATTGGAACTTGTCCCTCTTCCTCACGACAGAGCGATCTGAAATTTGGTACACTCTCCTAAAACTGCCTTAATATAGGTATCAAATGAAAGGGCTTGGTTAGTAGAATAAAGCTCTTTATATAAAAAAATTAAATCAAGATGGCCGCCTCCACAAAATGGTGGATTACTTATTTTCCACAATAACCTCAATATGGGTATCTAATAAAAAGGCTTGATTAGTAGCATCGAGCTTACTTTGAGATAAATAAACTCGATAGAATGAGAAGTATTAACTAACAACAATACTAAAAACTTAAAAATAAAAATTCTAAACAAATGAGTGAGTAAAAACTTCTTACTACTTGTAAATTGCTTGCAAAGCAAGAATTTGCATCCGTTGGATATTGTCACTCTGGCGATGCGAATTTATAACACTATGCCACAACACTGCTTGATATTACCGCACCATAATAACCATATTATTATATATTTATAAGTTTTACTCACATATTTACAAGATGTAACAAAAAAAATAATTTTACATTTTTTAATACTTAATAAATCACTTTTTCTTTTGTATTGTATGTTTACAACAACTAACCTTAAACTACTAACTCTTTATTTTTATACGTAACGAACTGAAATAAACGGTCACGCCCGGTAAACTCAAAGCTGGGTTCGGGAAACATCGGCGCTATCCGATCCACGAATGATTTCATTGGCTGGGCATGTTTCAAACCGTACGATTCTACGTACAACCACCCACCGTCAAAATTAAAAATTTAAACAAAACGCACCTAGTCGTGCTACGGTGCGAGTCTTGTGCAGAAGCGGTGCGGTTATGTGTGGCTAGACCTTTACCTATACTAAGTGTAACTTTGAATAAAAAAGAACAGAGATAAAGTGGGAGATCTGGCACGATGTGCTTCTCTACAAACTTTCTTCCTACGGTCTTCCAAATTCGATAACATTACACAACATACATATAATATATGTAGCTTAAAATTTCTCTAATAGTTGTGCTGTACCACTGTATCTTGACGGTGTAATGGGATTATTTGACGCCCATCGTGGTTCATTCAGAAAAGCAAATTAAGTGGGTGTTGGAACGGGTTCCAATGTAAATGAGTGCGAAAGGGAAGTCATTAGCCTACGTCTAACGGCTATACCGGGTGGTAAGAAATTGCAAAGAAATTATTATTTGTAATGCAATTGTATGCACAGTCACGCTTGGTAGTACGAGTAAAAGACCTTTACCGATCTGTTTGTTGAATAAAATCTATTTTATAATTAATATAGTATTTAAACAAAGGTATTGCCATAGGGTTGCCCAAAAAATGTGATCAAGGCTACATTTAAATTAAAAATATGTATGTTTAAATAATACACTAAAAAATCGTAATAATTAAAAAAAAATAATTTAAAAAATTTCGCATAGCTTCATTTATAAAATTGGAGAAAAAAGTTTATATACAGGGTTATTCAAAAATCGATCACGAAACTTAAGGGGTGATTCTACTTGACAAAATAACATAATACAAGCCGTCAAAGTTCAATTTTTATTTTGGTTTTCGCCATATTGCATTTATTTTTTATCCAATCCAGTTGATATTTGGCACACAAATCGAGCTTTGCAAATTCTAAAATTTTACGATAAAAGTACTTTTTTTAAATACCGCCAAAGGGCACTTTACCTTAAACTTAATATTTATTTACATCATAACTTTTTTATTTTGACAGATATCGCAAAGCTGGGGGAGCCATTTTATAGACAACCAAAAACTTAAAAAATAAGGTACTCTTTATTAAAGTCGATAAACCTCACCGTTTAGGCACCAATAGACATCAAAGTTTTCATCAATTTCAAATTACCTACATTTATACAGGGTATCCAGTAACTCAACCGACAAACTTAACCAAATGATTCCACAACAAAAAATAAGAAAAAAACTTCATTTAAACATATGTCCTAAACGACTTAGTTTTGGTTAAAAATTAAAAAAAAACTTTTTTTTTAATATTAAGCACATCGTAGTTCAAAAACTAAGACATTTAGGACATAAGTTGATATGAAGTTTTTTCTTATTTTGTTGTAGAATCGTTTGGTTAAGTTTAGCGGTTGAGTTACTGGACACCCTGTATGTATGTAGGTAATTTGATTGAAGTGATGAAACTTTGATGTCTATTGGTGCCTAAACTGAGGTTTATAGACTTTAATAAAGTACTTAAATTTATCCTTGACCATATTTTTTTGGGTAACCTTGTTACAACACCTTTGTTAAAATATTATAGTTATTCTAAAATTGTTTTTATCCGGTAATCCATTTACAGGGTACAGGTCGCTTCCTATTCGGATTTTTAGACTTGTGTTTTAACTAAATACATTTTTGTGTTAAAGCCTTATAGGTGATGTATATCAGGTAACCCTATGAACATGTAACACCTGATAAATACCTAATAAAAAAACATATATAAAAAAATTTGGGGAGATTTTATGATGGACAGTTTTGCTCTTCTTTAATCATTTATATTTTACTTTTTTTTTTTGCTTCTTAATAATATTTTGGCTACAAAGTCAATTTCGGTTTGAGAAATGGTGTGTTATTGCATTCCCATAAATCTCACGTGTGAGGGGATGGCGTTGGGGAAGGCGGGGTGGTGTTAAAGCAAATATAACCAAATTTCACCAGGATGGGAGGAGGGGGTTCAAAATATGAAAAAAACGCATTACGTGAGTTATAGAGTCATAAGTGTAACAGCTAGCCCGTAGATGTAAAAAAATGTATACAAAACACTTTCTTTAAAAGTAATTTGAAAAGTATACTTTGTCTTTTGATCTTATTAAAAGAAAATTTAAATATCTGGTGCGGACAGTGCGGACAGTGCGGACGTGCGTAGAGGACTACAAAGTTCTTCCCGGAGTGGCGGCTAGAGGTGTCGTACGAACGTTTTTTACCTTCGGGGATCAAGGAAAGATTCACGCTAAATTGACGGCATCTTTCTTCTGGATCTAAGCGCTGTGAGCGAAGATTCCTATATGCTGATGGTATCCTGTTTGGTGGTGAACACGAGGTATTTCTTAAATGGCGGGAAATAGATAGGCGTGACATGGGAACTGTCAGTAGTGAAAGTGAAGGTTATACGTAACACCAATAGCAGATCTTGGTTTGACAGCCGACAATTTATGCATTGCATCGATTGTTGAATTATTTGTTTTCTTTTTGGAAATTCTGGGAGCTACGAGCTCGATTATCCAGATTTTCCGCGACGAAGCCCTGGAAAGCATAGTCCGGAAGGGGGAGAGTGGTGGATTGGACCTGAAGGGACCAAAACCAAGAAAAAAAAATAGAGAAAGAGAGAAAAACTCTATTCCTTTGGAGCCCTTTAATAGCCAATATCACCAAAAAGGTGGCCTATGTGAGATAAGTTAATATGAACTTGTAATATTTTTTATGGGATTATTTTTCTATCTTGAGAAAACCCCAGATTTTTTCAGGACACGCCGTCAAAAAGCATGCGTACGAAAATTTGAAATTCGCTTATTCTTTTTGAACGGAGAAAAGTATCCATTTTTTTTTTTTGGTAAGAAATTGGTAAGAAAGATAGTACACCTTGTTACTAATAGTGATATTAGCCAATCTTAATTAAAATATGTCTTTTAAATATACAGGGTTTATAAATAGAAACGTTAAATAAATTAAAGACCCGGCCTATTCATAAGCTAACTTTTTGAAAAAAGTTGATACAAAAATGGGTCCGCAAATTTCTTGTCCTCAAGATGCAGGGTGTTAAACTAAAAAAAATAACCGGTAACCAGAACTAACCAGAACCTAATACTGTGCCCATCATCCGTTTCTTATTTTTTTTATTTGACAAAGAAAAGTATATACAATGACAAAGAAAGCAAACGAAAAAAAACTTTTAACCCAACTTTTGTAGTATTTTTTAATAAATTTTATTTAATTTTAGAAAATAAGACAAAATAATAACGCAAACCACTAAAGAAACACTTTCACAATATTTTAGGAAATATTTAAGCTTATTTTATTTCTCACTATTTCGTTTCTACACTTATGAGATGTCATTTTTCAAACCTTTTCCAAAACCGCGAATATCGTCCAAATATAACCTCCGATCGCACTGAACGCTTGAAAAACAGGATTGACTTATGGCGTTCAGTCCAATCCCTTACTCAATCTAAAACGAGTATATTGCATTTTTTTGTCGGATTTAGTTTTATCCGATCGGTTGAATCGGATTCAGTATAACAATGTAAAGATGGGTCCAAATTTAATTCATTCTGAAAGCGATCCGCCAAGTACACAAAAAATGATAAAGTAAAGAAACCCTCTTGTGAACAATGATTTATTGCAGCAAAAAATATTTAACCCGACGAGTTTCTAGTACCACGCCACGTGCAACCGTTTTTATAGTAGGACAGAGGCGAAATAAAAGATTGTTTTGTAAATAGTTGATACGTGTTTTAGCAATGTATTTTTTATTATTTATCTAAAAATATGTAATCAGGCTCTATCCGAGGCAATGTGCATTCGAAAAGGTTTGTATACTTTATAATTTTTTGTGTACTTGACGGCATCGCTTTCAGAATGAATTAAATATGGACCCATCTATACCCTATAGTCACTTATTACCGAAATTAGGTATAATATTTTTCTTTTATTATTATTTAATTTGTTTAATTTATGCAAACGTGTTTGACGCCATATTGACCATTATATTGGTTATGCTACTGTAACCAGCCATTTCTGAATATTTGATATTTAATTAGTTATACAACTAATTACAACCATTAAAATTCAATATGGCGTAACACTGTGACTATTTTTTCCGGACACAGTCTGGTAATTGTCTATAATAAAAGTTGTACATTATGCTTAATAATTGGGGGGATTTTAAATCATTCACATGCAAAAATAATTATGTAACGAAATAGATACCTACATTGTTTATAGCTTTTGTCCTATTACCTTGACCATAAAGTATTATGTTAAACTGACCTGAAAATAAAAGAAATTAGTTGAAATATAATTATAATAAAACAAGGAAATAAAAAAATATATAAAAAAATAAATACAATAAATTAAACTTAAGATGTATGTAATGTACCGGGTGTTCCTAGTCAGCACATACACCGCTAAAACACGTGTCACGTACTTTAAAAACATCCTCTTATTTCGCCTCTGTGCTGCCATAAAACCGGTGGCACGTGGCGTGGAACTAGAAACTCGTTGGGTTGAATATTTTTTGCTGCAATAAATCATTGTTCACAAAAGGGTTTCTTTACTTTATCATGTTTTGTGTACTTTGCGGTATTACTTTTAGAATAAATTAAATGTGGACCCATCTATATATTCTTAAGTACCCATAGAGACTCTATATTTTAGAATTAGAATAAACTGCAGTGACTGATTCTAATCTATACACTTTCTATTTATATAGTTACCAAAAAGGAATCTGGTATTTCCCAATTTGGAAAATCTGATTAAACATTATTACGTATGTTACATTTATTTGCAAATTCCGACAAAGTGTTGGTGACCCACGATGGACCATATGACTCAACATCTTATGTACGCCTTGGAAGTCATAGTCTCAATGTCGCGGCAACGCCATGCCCGTTGGCGAACATGACTAGTTTTTCCTTAAGTGGTTATCTTATTTGTCTTGGGCCTTTTAAATTTGCATGTTTCATTCTTCAAAACTACTGCAAAACGATTGATGGCAAAGAGAATGGACAAGGGGAGAGAAACAGTTGATTTACCCCCACCAATTCAAAAATGGCACACACCTGCGACTTGTGATTGTGTTCAGCGACCGAAAGAGCTCGTCAAAGTTTTATTTTATTCTTGCTTAAAGTTGGTAAAAAGCATGTGCTTGGTTAAAAGTATGGATTTATTTATAATTTTTTGTTTCAGTACGCACTTTTTACGTAACATTTTTGTGTCTGAATCAATACTATCAGCCAAATATCTTGCGAACTTTAACCGGTTTAATGGTTAACTTAACGCAGCGGGATTACTTGTCATGCGCATGAGAGGTTCTTTTTTCGGCTTGCTATTGGCTGTTATAAATGTCAAAACTCTTGACTTTCAATATGGCTGATGTTTTGTGATTGTTGTGGCTGTTTATTTGTTTTGTGTTTTATTCGATTTAATTTTACGTGTGACCTGTGTTATAAATAAAAATTATTGAAACAACATTTATGTAAATTTATTGGCTTTTTAAATAATTATTTTTTAAATTATTTACGTTGTTTTTTTTTTTAATGAATAAAAACAAATTAATACTTTATGTAAGATTAATTTTTTAACAAATTATTATATACATTATTATTTTATATAAATACGTAAAATATATTTAATGAATATCTTGCTAGAGGTAAAGCACAATGAACCAATAGAGGATTTCTGTGTGCGTCACTCCATATTTAAAAAATTTCCTTGAACTGTAAAAGACAGACAAATGACAAGTTTAAAAAGTATTAATAGTGATAAAAATTATACTAAAGCGAAAAAATAAACAGGCCTAAATACTAAATAACTGACCCAGTTGAGGTACAAACCAAGATTAGAGTGTGTCTACTTAAGTTCGTACAATAAGGCAAACTATTATTAATTTTACGAAAAATTCAACCATCCCATATTAACTGTTTTTGGTGGTAGGTATATGAAATATCTTAAAAATTATGAATTTTTCTTAAGAGAAAAATACACTTATTTTTGTCAATATCGAAAATTTGTGGAAAAAAGGGTTTTTAGGATTAAGATTTTTTTCTGCAATACTGAGCCTTTTTGAGCTTCTTTTACAAAAGTATTTTATTTCAAAATAAGTTAGTATCCAGTATTGTGGAAACTTAAATTTTCATTGTTAATTAAAACCTACAATCTTATCTGCTTCCTCATACCTAAAAAAACAAGTATGTAGATATCGAATAAAATGGACCAAGCACAGTGGCCTATGGAAACTGAAATTCTACTACGCTTTTCTCAGTATAAGTAATATTAACTTATACACTATAATACCTTTCTACTAAATAGGATCAAAATAAATCTAATCTAAATAAATTTGGTTGGTAAGTTCAAGCGTGCTATTTTCATATATTTCTTAAAATTATACACTGCTTTTACATTTTACAACCATTCTTTATGCTAAATATGTAATTTCACAATAAAAGTTTAGTTTTCAAGAAATAATTTTATTTAGATTTTCATTTTTAGTTCTTATTTCCCTAAAATTTATATATATTTTTCCACATTAACCTATTCCAATCTAAGAAAAAAATAGACTTCTACCAAATAGATTTTAATACACCATTAGCACTAAATTACAAATATTTAGTCATTAAATTATTAATAAATTTCAGTATTAACCACATTTCACACTTTTTATTAATGTTTTATGTACATTTACTCAATAAATCAATGTTTTTGAATATACCGCTGATTTAGACATTGGGAGTGCGTATGCGCATGCCCTGCCATCCCGCAGACCCATTCTTCAAATTGTGCCACTTTTCGAAGCGGCGATTGATCCTCTATCCTTGTCTATTTTCTTTGATTGATGGTCGAAAAGATGGCAGCCATTTTGCCTGCACAATGGTTATATTAGACCAGGGTAGATAATTTTGGAAACGAAAAAACATGATATTAGAATAAAAGTCATTGTAAAAGGTAAAAAATTAAAAAGAAAAACTAAAATTCCAGGCAATCTGAAGTCGGGCAGGGAGAGGAGGGGGGCTAGTTTAACGGGAAAAAATGGTTTTTAATCATTTCCGGCAAAAATACAAGTTTTACGAAAAAAAGCTAATTGGCAATCGTGTAGGTAGTAAAAGGATCTACACCTTTTGTATTTACACTTTTTAAATAACCTCAAAATTTATGTGAATATTTTAAATAATCAAGTTTTTGCCTTTTTATTATAATCTTTTATAAAAAAAAAAGAAAAAAATACAAAATTTGTTGAGAACATACCTTTGTATGTCCCAAATACACTGTAATTTTTATAAATATTTATTTTTCCAGCTTATTTTCACCTAAGATCGAAAAAGAACCCTTTTTTCAATAAAAAAATTACGTGTCAAAATATCGGCTTTTTAAAAAAGTAAAATTTTTTCAAAAAATTAATTTCCATAGGACCAGTAAATCGACAAAAACCGTTTTTACCCTTAAAAACACACTCAGTTTCACTTCCCGACCTTAGATCAACTGTAATTTATTTTTACTTTTTTTGTTATTTTCTTTACATTTTTAAATATCCATCTATATTTTTTTCGATTTCAAAAATAACAAAGTGTGTATTGTAATAGAGACATTTTGCACCTCCTAAAATAACAGACTTTTTTGGCCTCCTTATGGTTATCGTTATTAAACATAACGATTACGACAGCAGTTTTAGACAGAGATTTTGCAGCCTCTTTTAAGAAATTTATCTTGCGTCTGCGCTTTCGATACATAACCTTATTTTTGCCTGTGGTTCACCGATTTTAAAGTTAACGAAAAATCCGTATTTACTTTTATTCTTCATAAGATATAAATTGATATTTAAATATATGCAAACACTTCTGTTGATTTCGTTTTTAAAGTAGATGCAAACAATACAGTATAAGCAAAACCCAAAAAGTAAGGTTAAGTTTGGTAGTAGATTAAAAAGCAAGTGTGCCAGATTGTAGCATCTAAATTAATTACTGATTTAGAATATCCGTAAAAGTGCAAGTCCGTTTTAATTTCTTAACACTATTTGATTTTTACTACTGCTATAAATTTTTTGCTAATTAGAGCATATGTTAAATGATATTTTAATTAATACGGCATGAAAATTTTAACCTGCTTAAATAATTGATATTAAAATTTCTACAATCCGGCAACCACACAGTTTAACAATAACGATAACGATAACGATAAGCTCTTCGGTATTCATCCGTAATTAAAGGAGTCCGGTATGGTTAATAACGATAACTGATCATGTTTGCGTTACTGCGCAGTCTCAGAATAACGTTAACCACAACGGAATTTAAAAATAAGGGGTGCAAAATGTCTCTATTAACTGCTATGTAAATATTTATTTTTTGAACATAAAAGAAGTATAACTACTTTAAAAAAATAAATCGGCTCCATAAATAAATTAGTATCTTTAAGAAATCTTGGTTTACGTTAGCTTGTGAACCATCCCATTTCCATTAACCTTTGCTCTGACTGTATCACCCAGAGTCTTTCAGAGGAAAAGGTGCAACCCACTTTTGCAAAAGATAATTAAATTGCCATTCAAAAAGTAATGATTTTATGGCATTAATTTATATTTATTCTTTTAAAGTAAATAACGGATTTACAGTTAGGACAAAATAACAATATTAAAATATCTAAATTGGTACAAGAGTTATTAAAATAAAAATATTTTTCCCCTTCTAATTTGTACACTTTGTATGTGTCCCAAATCCGACCTCCCTTGGAATATTGTTCTCATATCTGGGGCATGGCTTCCCCCACAACCCTAAGCATTCTTGATTCTATTCAAAGAAGAGCTATTCGCCTCATTAATGATCCTTCACTTACAGAAAGTCTTCCCTCTCTTGCCCATCGTCGGGCTGTGGGAGATTTATTGATTTTTTATAGGTATTTCCATGGCTTTTGCTCTGAAGAATTGTCCAGTATAGTTCCTCCACTCACGGTTCCCGCATCCTTATACGGTCCAACTGGACAGACCTCGAACTTCCCACTTTGTTCGTTCTTTTATCCCTAGAGTTTCTAGATTGTGGAACCTGCTGCCCGCCGAGGTCTTTCCTTCCCCCAAATCTTCAAGTATTTAGGTCCCGTGTCAACAAACTCCCTCTTACCTCGCTTAAGACACCCACGGTACGTTAGTATTTAGGCTTTTAGCCTTCGTAGTTTGTCCAAACATAAAAAAATAGGTTCAATGCGATCCGTCTACTCGGATTCGATTTTTACGATGTACCCTTAGTCTATGGTTTTATACAATCTTGTTTAATTAACTTAACGTCATATCACAGATTTAAATACGCTTAGGTCTGTGGTCATATTTATTTTAGTGTTGGAACCTTTCAAATGATATTCGAACATCGAAATATTCGAAATGTTTCGAATATTTCTTCCGAATATTCGTATTTCGTCGTGAAATATTTCATGAACGATCAGTCATGAATTTATATTCGTAAACACCGAACACAAATACCGAATGAATGATGAATGATAATAGCTTTGTTTGCGGGTTTAATTCTGAACTGGAACTATTCGCATGCGCAGTGAAAAAGCAGCGTTCGCGGTTAGTAAAATCCTCAATTTTTAGTAACAGTTCTGTGTTCGCGGGTTACAATGGAAACAGTTCGTAACCTGATTAGCAGTCCTGGGATTTTTGTTTCAACTAAAAGTTCAGTTTGGAATTTTATGCGCATTGTCGACATGGTCAGCTGTTTTCTGTTTTTGTGGTACAGAAATAAACCGTTGTATTACAGTTTATTTGTTTCTGCCACTTTTTATGCGGGTTAATATACCTGTTGAATATTTTTTTTATATTTTTGTGATTCTGAGCGTATATAAACAAAGTATTTTTAATTGTATTCCGTATGAATGTATGTATGCAATAAAATAAATAAAGAAAAAAATATAGACAATATTAGAAGATTTTACCATTTCTTGTTGTTTGAATTTTATCTTTAGTTAAATACACATACTTATGTTAAAAACGAGAGGAGGCAGGAAATCCCTCGTCTTCCGCCGAGAGACCTCGAGTGGCTTTCGACAGTATAACAATTTACCTTTTTGTTTGAATTTAATTTTTTTGTGTAGTATCCAATTTAACCATGAAAAATCCTAACCAAAAGGCTAGGTTAGAATACATCCTCAGCTGTATAGAAAATCGTTCGCGGTAAATAAAAATTCCGAACTAATAAATAACTAGACATGCGCTTTAAAACAATTCTAAACCAGTTCGGTTCTGGTTCAGAATCGGTTCATTACTATACCCGCGAACAAAGCTATTTATATCTAGGCGTTTAATATAGCCAACGCGTAAAACATACCCCAAACCATTAGTAATCAAACAAACAAAGAATATCAGCTGTAATATTTATGGTTAAATAGCGCCAAAACTCGAAAACACTCGAAATAAGACGTGAAACAATTCGTTGCCGCAAATAGCAACAATCTTTCAATCGGTATTTCGACAGAATAAAAGCTTATTGGCAATGAAATATAAAATGTTTCGAAAGATCTTTCGAATATTAAAATCTTCCGAATACGAATATTCGAATATCGAAATCTTTTGAATATGCACACCACTAATCTATTTGCTTATAAAATTCTAATGAATGAAAGTCGCAAAATGCAAACTACATTCACCAAATGCAGATTATTGGAAAAATTGTAAATATTATGTGTATAAACTGTTTATGTAACATAACAAATCTAGATTATACTCCCACTAATATAGGAGAGAAAATATTATATACAGGGTGTTAATTAAGCTGTAAATTACATTCAACAAAAGGTTCTATTAGTCATTTTAAGATTAGAAGTTAGTCGTTAACGTAACGTAGTTAACGGTCTTCCAACTAAACTCTGCTCTTGGCTCTCCAGTTATCTTTCTAATCGACGTATATCAGTCATTGTTGATGGCCACTCTTCAAGCTTTCACGAAATTAATGCTGGAGTGCCACAGGGTTCAGTACTAGCACCAACTTTGTTTCTTCTTCACATCAACGACCTTCTTTCTTCCACAACCAATCCCATTCATAGTTATGCTGACGATAGTACCCGTCACTCCACTTTTCAGGTTCCCAAACCAATCTCTCAGCCCGACTTGGAAAGCAAACGCAGGGCGATGCAGATATCTCTTTCACTGGATCTCAATTTGATATTGGATTAGGGCGCCAAAAATCTCGTTCAATTTAATGCATCCAAAACACAATCTTGTTCCTTGTCGCGAAAAAATCATCACACACTCATCTTTTGGTTATGAGTGGCCAGGTTTTGCAGAGCGGGGACACATTTAACCTTGTGGGCATCACATTTGAAAATAACCTTAACTGGCATAAACACATTGTATCTATAGCCACCACGGCTTCAAAAAAGCTTGGATTTCTTTTCCGAGCCAAAAGTATTTTTCTCCTTCCAATTTATACACTTTGAATGTGTCCCAAATTCGACCCTCTCTGGAATATTGTTCTCATGTCTGGGGAATGGCATCCCCTACAACCCTCAGCATTCTTGATGCCATTCAAAGAAGGGCTGTTCGTCTTATTAATGATCCTTTACTTACTCAAAGACTTCCTTCTCTTGCTCATCGTCGAGCTGTGGGAGATCTATCGTTCTTCTATAGATACTTTTACGACTTCTGCTCCGACGAATTGTCCAGTATAGTCCCTCCTCTTGCAGTTCCCAACAGAGAAACTCGTGGTGCTGCGCGTATGCATCCCCATACAGTTCAATTGGACAGGCCCCGAACTTCCCATTTCGTTCGTTCTTTTATCCCTAGAGTTGCTAGACTGTGGAACCTGCTGCCAGCGATGGTCTTTCCTTCCCCCAAATCTTCAAGTTTTTAAGTCTCGTGTTAACAAACTTCCTCTTACCCTGCTTAAGACACCCACGGTACGTTAGTATTTAGGCTTTCAGCCTTCGTGGATTGTCCAAAGATAAAAAAAAGCATTCAGTTTTTACCTTCTTCTGTAAAATTACCTAAAACCGTTGATTGAGAGAGTACGTATCTTTCAATCAACGCTAAAACGGAGTTAAGCGGTTTTCTTACTAAGGCGACGAAATGACTAGTTTATAAAATAAAATTGTGAAACCTCTGTACTGAGTTAGTTAAAAGTACCGCAACCTTTAAATATCTTTAAAACCACTAAAGCTACAATTATTAATAATTACCAAATTTAATAAATAAGGTGTTTTGGGCAAATGAAATTAAATAATGTTAGAGCCACTATTGTCGGATAACTTTAAACGCGTTTTTCTCGAAACTACTTTTTTCGATACGGTTGCCACTATATCTCAAGCTCTAATCAACCGATTTACCTAAAATTTGGCATAAATATCTCCTAATATCTTACTAAAGAAATCATAAAAAATGGATAGCAAAAATATTAACTGCTTTTTTTTATTCATTGACAAAATACGCTCAATATTCGGGTCTCTAGACTAGAATTCCCCCTTATATACCAAATAAATAGGTCAAGCTAAGTAATAGATAGATAGATATTTATTCATGTTTCTAATCACACAGATTTTACATACGTCTTCAGCTAAATTAACAAAATAATGATAAGTTTATAATAGCACACACAAAAACGAAAACATAAAAATAAAAGTAAATATAACATTTGACTAACAGGTATTAAAAAAACTATTATTTCTAAAAACTAGTAGCAAGGTTGCCTATGTCCATATATTGTTTAAAACCCCTAAATGTAAAAGCAATTTTTTAATAATATTTAAGTGTCATCCACTTTAATTACATTCATAAATTCTTCCAACGAGTAAAAAGAGTTCTTAATTTAAAAAGTCTTTATCCTCGTTTGAAAGGTCCTTTGAGGCAGGCTCTTCCAAGCTTCAGGCAATTTATTGTAGAATTTAGGACTATAATAGTTAAATGAACATCTACTCTTATTCAATCTTTTAAACTCTGACAATATGTAATGTGAACACCGAGTATTGTAGTTGTGGACAGAGACAACAATGAGACGAGCAACTAAATGTAAATTAATTATCCGAGAGAGAGATAGCTGCTGGGCCTTCCTTGTCTGTCTTCAAGGCAGGTAAACGCAGATGGCGCGTGACTCTACTTTATCGTTTGCCCGCCAAATTCAAATTATATAGCTGTGCTATTTTTGCCCTTAATGTTAGGTACTTTTTTTTGTTTCCTATTAATATAAAATATTGGGGTTTAGTTCAATAATTACACACACCTTATTAAAAATGTCATTTATTTGGTTTTTATAAAGATTTTTTCTTACAGATAACCATGTCAATATTACCTTAAATTATCTGTTGAAAAGCACAAATTTAATATATACACTGTGATCACTAATAAAAGTCAATATTCAAAGTCCAATTAAAGGTAAAAAACCACGAAACACACAATAAATCACAGAAAATGTAAACAAACTGTCCAAACAAATCGGCCATTGAAAAATATCAAACACAAATATCGATTAACATTTCGGCGTGACTGCCTGCGGCAACGTTGTCAAGTTAAAAATATTCTTTCTCTTAATTATTATTTGTGAGCCAAAAAGGACATTAGAGTTTACATGCAGAAGTTGTAAAGAACTTGGCAACCAGGGCAAAGCGATGATTGCTCCATCTACGATAGCCTGCCATGATGAAAGACAAAGACATATTTATTGGAACTTGCCTTAAACCAGAAAGAGATAAATACAATGGACAAATTATCAACTTTTATGCCCTGTATCTTAAAACTGAAGCAAGTCCCGACATATGTTTAAAGAAACGTTTTTATACAAAAATCCAATAAATCACTCCAAAGTCGATTGATGAGATAAGGTCACGACATTCGCCATATTGGCTAACGCGGCTGTGACGTCAAATCGGGCCATTTTCGGCCATGTTTGATTTTAGGCAGATCAGTGGCGTAGAATTAAGGAGAAAACAAAAGAGAACTGTATGTTGTAAACAAAATTCATTGGATTATTTTAATAGGCATAACTTAAAACAAAAACATAAATGTGGTTTAAATGTTGAAAATTAAAAATTATCAAAGCGACGACAGGACGATGAGGTAGGTACCTGGCAGAGCAAAACATTTTCCATGGTTCCGTAAGTCAAAAACCATTTTAAAAACTTTATATACAGGGTGTTGAATGAATTGTACACAGAAAAACCACAGATTCCTTATGCCAAAATATTAAGATTTAACCAAACATACCTAATATTCAAAAGTTTATAATAAGGAAGATACGGGGGTGTCATAGTAAAAAGAAAAAGTAAATTTATTTCGATAATTGTTCCCACCTTTTAAATATCTTAATAAAACGGTATCTAGGGGTTTTTAAACATAAGCTTTTCAGATCGAATATTATTTTTTGTGTGTAGACTAGAGGGCGATGAGTACACTATTTAAAATTCTCTAAAACTACCCAATTTTTTGTTACTACTCTGTATGTATGTAAACTAGTAAGCTTCTCTATGCTTTCTGCTCAAAAAAGGTATACTTAGTAAGAATCGGTCTTGACAACCGTTTTTAAGGTATTCACGTTTTAGTTGTTCAGTGCACCCCAAAATATACCTTTAATTACATCGTATTCGCTATAATTACAACTGCTCAGATATAAATAGCTGATATCTAAAAACTCCTGGATACCGAGTTTTATTAAAATGTTTAAAACATATCAGAAATTATCGAAATGCATAAATAAAAAATATTTATATCCCTTTAACACCCCGTATCTTCCTTATCATTAACTTTTGGATATAGGTATGTTTGTTTAAATCCTAAATGGTTATTTTCGCATAAGAAATCTGTGGATTTTTATGTACCATTAATTAGCGGACACTCATCAGTATCATATGTATATAAAAACATGAATGACTAAAAACTATTCGACTAAACACTATCAAAATCTCTAAAATAAAACGAGTCCGAACGAATAATATGTGAAGTCTCTAAACTGACCAAAAACATTAACAACTGGAAATCCTTGCAAAATATACAACCAAAATGAAAATGGCAAATTTCCACAGTTTTTACCAAACAAAGCTTTGACAAGGCACGACTCTGTCATCAGCTGATAATGCTACCAACTTTGAACAGAACTGCCAACCAAAATCGTAATTCTCACAACCTCACGTCCCTGACAAAAGCTATCCCCGGTCTTGCTTATGTCTAAACCCCTTCTCATAAAGAAACTCTGAAATCACTCCAGTAGTTTGGTACCGTAGCGTAGTTATAAGACACCCTGTATTTTGTTAACCCAATAAACCTAATAATTCCGAGAAAAAACATGGCCATATGGTTTATATGGTATCTAACTGTACAGGCAAAATTACTGTTGGAACATATGAAAATAAATTTCATATGTGAAAATAAATTATATATTCTTATGACCCGATAAAGCATCAGCAACTAACAAAGTTAAAATTATGTTTTGTTCTACGGTTTGCAATATTACTACCTAAATGTACAAATTTATTACCATCGTAAAATAAGTTTTTTAATATATTGGATAGTAAAATAAAGATTTACCTAACATTATTACTTTTTATAATTGCTTTATTATTTGGAATTTAGTTGTACTGCCATAGTCATAAATTTCCTTATAAGTTACGGTAATATTGTCTATATTTTGATAAAATACAAATACAAAAATGGTAAACTGTATTGTACTTCCTGAACTAACGTATGTTCTAAAAGTTTTGGCACAAAACTCATTGTCTTTAATTTTAACAAAAACAAAATAATATCAAGTTGCCTTTGAAAACAAAAGTTTATTTACTTTATTTACTGTCAGTTGAGATTTATTTATTTTGAAGTTTTCGCTCTAAGATGTCGTATAAATTAGAAATAAGAAAAAGTATCTACAAGTTAGTTGGGCGGATACCCAAAGCTGAAATCTGTCGAATATTCCAGAAGGAAAACATTTCACGCAGAACCATTTATAGAACAATAGCGGAGTGCGAGCAGGGAATACCATGTTAACCAACAAGATGAGGAACAAGTAAGACGGCGAATTTACGAGAAATTAAGAGAAATTGAACTGAATTCCGTCCAGGACCTCATGAGAGACATTCGAAGAAATTTGCGTCTGGTAGAGCAGAATGGGCCACTCCACATAAATCGATAGTATAGTTTAGTTAAGTATTGAGTTGTAATTTATGATAACTAGTCAGTGTTTAAATAAATTTCTTCATTAAAAAAACCGATAAATATTGTGTGCCAAAACTTTTAGGACATACGTTAATAAAATAATAGATGTTAATGTCATTAAAATAAATTAATAAATTAAAGGGTAGGTTTTAGGTTTATGTACAAAATGTAAAGTTATGAGTAGAAAATGATAGGGATTCTTAAATTTAACCATTTCTAAATATTGTACTGTTTTTGGTGTGGAAAATTATTGGAATAGTATATTACATTACAAGTGTGGAAAATGACTAATTTCATACGAGTGCGACAAACCCACGAGTGTAGAAAAATCATTTTCACACGAGTACTGTACACTATTTTTCCTACGACCACAAATTATTCACCAAAAAAAAATTAAGTTTGTCTATACAGAAAAAAATAAAAACAATTGAGAACTTTGCAACACTAGGGTGATTTTTACTTTGTAACACTAGTGTGATATGTACTTTTCCTCACTGCTATATTATACTGTTTTGACAATATTTTTACATCGAAAATCACCTAGCTAGAAGCATTATATAACTTTTATCATTTTGGAATTTAAAAAGGCTCTCACTTAATAAAAATTGTATGGTTTTGTTAGGTAATAACGCTAATAGTTTAATACGGTTTTCTGCTATTATAAGTGTTTTTTAAAAATTATTGATACTTACATATTTTAGACACTCTTCTAAATAAAACGTAAGTGGTGCATATCCAAAATATTCCGTTTTTTAAAAATATCAGTAAACAAACTTACGCGACCGGGGAGTAAAAACTGGGTGCTGGGTGGGGTAAAATTGGTAAAACGAGTTAATGAAACTGAACATCACATGTAAAATTAAGTAAAAATTACAATTTTTTTCTCATATTTTTGAGGAAAAATATAATAAATATAAAAATTGTAAATGCATAACCTAAAGTCCTAAAAGTAAGAAAAAAACGACTACTAAACGTCCGTTATACCATGCAAAATATGGAAAGCATTTGGCAACGTCGGAAGGGTCTGATTCTATTTATGAATGGATAAAAGAAATTGGATTAATAAAGTGTGTATTAGCCTCAGGTTTAATTAAGGGATTTAAAAAAAAGATTTAACTAGTTGTTTGAATACACGAAGACAGAAAGAATTGAATTTGATCTATAGGAGTTTTTTCTCTGGCGCTTTAGGTCGAACGGTCAAGCGGCAAGGCTGCCTCTATAAAGTGCGTGCTCAAAGGTAGAAGGAGGATTTTTCATTTCATCTACTTACCTGACAACAGTGCCACTGAGCGAGCAGTCAGTGAAAGTTGTTTTTTGTGGTTATGTCTATTTTTGTTTATGTTTTTATTTTTTCGGAAATTTTATTATTACTCTTTTAATCTTAGAAGAAAGCTTATACTGTGTAGTAACTTAACGTTAATAAGATGATTTTCGCTAATTTGGGTTTTACTGTTTAAGGTAAGTAAAACGTTTTTTTACTGTCACTACAATAAATATGTCACTTGCAAAACCAATAGCAGTTTTGGAATAACATTATAATGTATATCACACGAGTGTCGTAAAGTACTTTGCAACACTAGTGCTGTAAAGTACTTTGCAACACTAGTGTGATAAAACGCATTTTCTATGCATGAAACCAGTGTGCTATTTGCTATTTTCACAAGTGGTCGTAGGAAAATATTATTAGAATAAGACCATTGCAACACGGGATTTACTGGCAAAAACCTATTTTCTAAATTGTTTGATCTAGTTGTAAAAAAACAAATAATTGATGGCTAAAAATAAAGGGTATGATTCCTTAACTTATTTTAGGAAGAAAAGTTTATATAAACATATGTTCTAAACCTCCTAACTTTTGAGATACAGAGTGTTAAAATTTCAAAAAAAATATATTTTTTTAAAATCCTAATTATTCTTTACCCAATTTTGTTTTAATTTGGTAATATTATTAATGACATTAAGATGGTAATTTATCACTAACCCAATTACATTTAATAAGTCCAGTGGCGTCTCGGAAGGCAACTGAACGAATATTACCAACAAAAAACGGTACGGCCCTGACTGTGTAAATGTGGTTAAATTTTTGTGCTTTCCTTAGATTATGCAAAAAAAAATCTGCTTTTATGACGCTTAATTTTTTTCAGTATCTTGTTTAGTTTAAGAGAAGAAGAATTTTTGGACCATAAAAGAAGCATTGCGAAATCTTTTTCTTTTAAAAATTAGGTTTTATAATAGTTAATTTGCAATTATGTAAAAATATATACTTATTAAAAGAAGGTTTATATCCAGTATACCCTTTTTTACGAAAATAATTGTTTTCGAAAAAAAAATCTTTGAAAATTATTTGATTTTTATATGTTTTTCACAGGAAAAAACAACATCTATTAATAACATTACACACAACAAACTAAAATTACAAAGTTATTTAATGCCCACATTAAAATTAGCAATAGAAAAATATTTTTTCTTTTAATAGAGTACCTTAAATTACTACCCAATGAGAAAAGAGTTGCAGGTTTTAATAAATCATTAGTTTAATATTTTTGAATCCAGGATTAACAATTGCTTAAAAACTGCCGAAAATTAAATGCTTTATTAGGGGTAGTCTTTAGTTGAATTTAGTATTGCTTAAGTATTAGTAGACAGTCTTTAAAAGAAAAGCTACAAATATTTTATTATTAGAGCCATTTTGCACCTCTTAAAATAACAGACGTTTTTTGGCCTCCTTATGGTTATCGTTATTAAACATAACGATTACGGCAGCAGTTTTAGACAGAGATTATGCAGCCTCTTTTAAGAAATTTATTTTGCGTCTGCGCTTTCGACACATAACCTTATTTTTGCCTGTGGTTCACCCATTTTAAAGTTAACGAAAAATCAGTATTTACTTTTATTCTTCATAAGATATAAATTCATATTTAAATATATGCAAACACTTCTGTTGATTTCGTTTTTTAAAGTAGATGCAAACAATACAGTATAGGGAAAACCCAAAAAGTAAGGTTAGGTTTGGTAGTAGAATAAAAAGTAAGTATGCCAGATTGTAACATCTAAATTAATTACTGATTTAGAATATCCGTAAAAGTGCAAGTCCGTTTTAATTTCTTATCATTATTTGATTTTTATTACTGCTATAAATTTTTCGCTAATTAGAGCCTATGTATAAATGATATTTTAATTAATACGGCATTAAAATTTTAACCTTTTAAATATTTGATATTAAAATTTGTACAATCCGGCAACCACGCAGTTTAACAATAACGATAACGATAACGATAAGCTCTTCGGTATTCATCCGTAATTAAAGGAGTCCGGTATGGTTAATAACGATAACGAATCATGTTTGCGTTACTGCGCAGTCTCAGAATAACGTTCCCCACAACGGAATTGCAAAATAAGGGTGCAAAATGTCTCTATTTATTTCGTTTTTGTATTTTATAAACGTAATACCAGTAATTTTAAATTTACTCAAATCAAGGGCCGTTTTTTTTTTTTAAGAATCTTCAATTGTGTACAGGGACGCCGTCTAACCTGCAAAATATTAGTTAGTTTTAAACAATACATTGTATTAAAAAAATAGGCGCCCCAAGAGAACTTTGCCCCTCCTGCCCCTAAACCCTGGCTACGCCACAGATGCTTAAACTTTGTATTTAGGGCTAGAATTAAATTGTCAGCACTTTTTACTCTTGGAGTTTTTTTGATATTTTGCGATCTAACCCCACTTTCGTGATTTTAACTTGGTTTTTTCAAATTTCCCGTTATACCGCTGTAAGCTCATTTAAAGATCTTTTTAATGGTAAAATAATATACAGGGTTCTTAAATAAAAAAATATGTACTTTTTCTTCTACCCTGTATATTACTACCAGTATCACCATTAAAAAGACCTTTAACAGAGCTTTAAGAAAACACCACATTAGGTACATCTAACTTTATTAGTTTCGGAAATATGGCCATTCAAATCAGGTATTTAGGTAATTTTTAAAAGTACCGCCATTTTGTAATAGGTGAAGATATTGACTTCATATTCTAGGGTTATAAAGTACTCGTCAGGAGCTTTAAAATGATGTATCACTCGACCCGTCTTCTCATTTAAGAATTTTGGGGTGGTGGCCCTGGTGGTTAAGGGGTTAAAGGGGCGCCGTCCAATTTTTGTAAAAAACGTTCCCCCTCGATAAATATCTTGACGTGTTTCGGCGATTTTCTCAAATCTGTCTCGTTTCGAAGATAACTTGAGTGGAAATTTTTAAATGAACACCCTGTATGTTAAAATGGATTTTTAGGTTATAGGACATGCAAAGGCGATCGCCAGAAAAAAAATCCCTTAACAATTTTTTTTTTTCATATGTTGCGAACATTTTGCCGGTCACTGTAAATACCAAACTTGCATAGTTGCACGCTTTAGCACAAATTTAAAATAGATCTAAAAGTAATTAAATAATACGAACATACAAATTTGCTTACTGATAAATTGTAATTGCTTCGTGTAAACGTATAATTTGTTGTAAACTGACTGATTTATTAACGCTAAAGTCATTTTGCTCGATTTGCTTTGCTGTAGATGATTTAATACATACATAGGTGTACAAGTAAGGAGGATAAAATATGTTAAATCGGATAAAACGAAAAAATCTTTGGTAAAACTCCGTTCCATAGCTTCATACAGGGTTAGTTTTAAGCTGATATTTTCCTCTTTGCCCTGTATAGAAGAAAAAATCAGATGAAAATGTCCGAAAATGGTTTGTTTTCAAAATATAGACTGTTAAAGTTTTAAGAAAAAAAAGCATGTCCCATATAACATTTTTTGCCGGCGTTGTACATTTAATTTACTGGCATTGCCAACACTCATTAATGGCAAGGCATTGGCAAAAAGGTTAGCAAAAAGACGCGAAAGTGGGCAATTGGCCGTTATTAGGCCACGTGTTGCAGATAAAGTGATGGCATCCGTCATTAATAAGTTATTGGCAAAAAATGCGTTTAATATGATGGCATCCATCATTAATAAGTTATTGGCAAAAAGATAACAAAAAGACACGAAAGTGGGCAAATGCAGATACTCCCAAGCAGCAAGCTGACGTCTTATTGACGAAAATTGTCGCATATACTTTTTTAAAAGCTAAAATGATGCGATATTTTATTTGAAAATTAAAATAGAAAAAAACTCCTTACTGCATGCAATTTCCTTGCAATGCAAAGTACCATCTCTCGGAACACTGTCCAACTTGGAGATGCAGATTTTTACACTAGCCGAAGATATTTCTTTCAAAGCTAAGTGAGATTACCTACCGCAGACCGCTCTCGAATTGTTTTAGTCTAATGGGTACGGTTTAGACGATAACAAGCGAAGATATTGCATACGTAGTAGTTTATTGTCCATTACGCCATCTATCGGTATGTCAAAAAACTATTAAATATATATAATATTTTTATTAACACGTCTTTAAAACTTTTAATAAAGTTTTAAACAAAATGTTTACAGCTCCTAACAGTCTACTTGAATATCTTGCCTTCTCGACTAGCCATCACCAATTAATCACACTACACACACTTATTAGGTAATGAATACATTTAATTATGTCTATTAAAAAACTCTTTTCTTTAAAAAAGAAACTAAAAAGTTAGAAAACCACGTAGAAAACAAATGCACAAAGCGGTCACCTTCGGTCGAAATTAACGTAGCTAATTTTACCATCATTTTATTTTTATTCGCTCCAAAATACAAATTAAACATTTTGTTTGACCTAATTTTTATTTGCATGATTTTTAACAATAAAATGTTATGAAAAGGCCATTTCCTTTAAATTATGTAAAAATGTTAATAATATGGTTTAAAAAGTATGAATATGCGTTGAAGGTTTGCCTTCAAAAATCCAATATTTATTTGCCAGCAAAAAAATGCGTGTTTTATTTAATCAGGATTGGTATGCCGCCATTTTTGTATGCTTGCCGGCAATTCGCCTGCATGTAAAATTTATTGGCAATTAAGTGTTTATTTAGGGTTTACTTTTAATGCGTATAAGATGTGGGCATAATATTACCACCAATTGCCAATGCTTTACCATCAATGCCAATATGAAAAATGTACATTGCCGGCAAATAGTGTTTGCTGGGGTATTTAAATTTGGGAACGTTATATTCTATCACCGCATGCCAATTTTAAATATAATAGCATCTGTGTATTAGTTCCGGTTTAACCGGAAGTAATGTAAACTTAGATATTTCAAATGAAACACCCTGTATATTTTTAGGATTTGATTTTTACACGATATTCCTGATATAAAATCTTTAATATATCCATAACCTAACTTTTTTGGTTTTGGAGAAAATGGCGTTTGAAAATGTCCAAACGACAGCACAATATGTAGTTTTATGGGAAAACAAATGAACATCACAAAAATTTAAAATGCATAAAATAGTTCTTTTAAAAGACTCTACCTTTAGAGCCCATTATAATACTACTTCCTGTTTAACTAGAAGTACTGTAAAATTTGAACTTCTAAGTATGATAACCCTGGTAATTTCAATGGAACACCCTATATATTTTTAAGGATTTAAATTCTTTAAGCTATTCCTGATATAAAACCTACAATATACCTTATAACCCTTTTTTTTAGTTTTAGAGAAAACGGAGTTTGAAAAGGTCCGAACGACCTCACAATAAACAGGTTCAAACCATACAAAAATTGTATGGATTGGTTGGGTAATAACGGTAATAGTTTAATACGGTTTTTTGCTGTTTTAAGGGTTTTTAAAAATTATTGATACTTATATATTTAAGACACTCTTCTAAATAAAACGTAAGTGGCGCATATCCAAAATATTCCGTTTTTAAAAATATCAGTAAACAAACTTACGGTACCGGGGAGTGAAAAGGGGTGCTGGGTGGGGTAAAATTGGTAAAACGAGTTAATGAAACTGAACATCACATGTAAAATTAAGTAAAAATTACACTTTTTCCCCATATTTTTGATAAAAAATATAAATATGAAAATTGTAAATGCATAAGTCCTAAAAGTAAGAACAAAACGACTACTAAACGTCAGTTATACCATGTAAAATATGGAAAGCATTTGGCAAACTCGGAAGGGTCTAATTCTATTTATTAATGGATAAAAGAAAGTGGATTCATAAAGTGTGTATTAGCCTCAGGTTTAATAAAGGGATTAAAAAAAAATTTAACTAGTTGTTTGAGTACACGAAGACAGAGAGAAAGGAATTTGATCTATAGAAGTTTTTCTCTGGCGCTTTAGGTCGAACGGTCAAGCGGCAAGGCTGCCTCTATAAAGTGCGTGCTCAAAGGTAGAAGGGAGATTTTTAATTTGTCTACTTACCTGACAACACTGTGCCACTGAGCGAGCAGTCAGTGAAAGTTGTTTTTTGTGGTTATGTATATTTTGTTTATGTTTTTATTTTTTCAGGATTTTATTATTACTCTTTTTAATATTAGAAGAAAGGTTATACTGTGTAGTAACTTAACGTTAATAAGATGATTTTCGCTAATTTGGGTTCTACTGTTTACGGTAAGTAAAAAGTTTTTTTACTGTTACTACAATAAATATGTCACTTGCAAAACCAATAGCAGTTTTTGGAATGACATCATAATATATATCACACGAATGTTGTAAAGTACTTTGCAACACTAGTGCTGAAAAGTAACACTCGTATGATATAACGCATTTTCTATGCATGAAACCAGTGTGGTGTTTGCTATTTTCACAAGTGATCGTAGGAAAAATAATTTCCAAGTTAAAGACTTGCACTTCGCTTAGTATAAAATGTATGTACGTAAGATATAATAAAGTAACTGTTTATATTAGGAATGCAACTTTATATGGAGATAATTTCTTATATTACGGTTAATTATCTAGCAATGAAAATATAATAATAATTTTTAAGATATATTTGCGCAAATAAGTATGAAATATAACTTCCTTAGAGACGACGCGACGTGACCGGCGCGACAGAAAATTTTTAACCCATCCGCATCCGTTGGTTGAACCATAGATGAGCCAGACAGCGTCAACATCATTCGCGGCATTCAATAAATATTTATATAAATATGTCAAGCGATGTGGATTAGGCTGAATTATTATCAGTGGCAATATCTACGGTGCCAATAGTTTCTTAAAAAATAATAAGAAGAAAATTAAAAAAACACATAAAAACTTCTTCAGTTTTAGGGACTACATTCACTTGAGATTTTGAAATAAAAATATTTTGAGCCTATTTCGAGTGCACGTGTATTCAAGTATATTTATACAGGGTGTTCATTTAAAACCTTTCCACTCAAGTTATCTTCGAAACGAGACAGATTTGAGAAAATCGCCGAAATACGTCAAGATATTTTTGAGGTGGAACGTTTATTACAAAAAATTGGACGGCGCCGCTTTAACCCCTTAACCACCAGAGCCACCACTCCAAAATTCTTAAATGAGAAGGCGGGTCGAGTGATACATCATTTTAAAGCTCCTGACAAGTTACTTTATAACCCTAGAATATGAAGTCAATGTCTTCACCTATTACAAAATGGCGGTACTTTAAAAATTACATAAATACCTGATTTGGATAGCCATATTTCCGAAACTAATAAAGTTAGATGTACCTAATGTGGTGTTTTCTTAAAGCTCTTTTAAAGGTCTTTTTAATGGTGATACTGGTAGTAGAAGAAAAAGTACATATTTTTTTATTTAAGAACCCTGTATATTATTTTACCATTAAAAGATCTTTAAATAAGCTTTAAGAAAATACCACATTAAGTACATTTAACTTTATTAGCTTTTAGATTATAATTATGATTTTTATTTTAAAGGGGTTAATATGTACTTTAGTTTACGCCAGATATAAACATTTTTTACTTGCCATTTACATCCATGTAAAAAGTTTTCAAAAATGACCAAAAAAAGTGTTTAATTAGCTCTTTGCCCGACAAAGACAACTATATTGTTATTAAACTATTGTCCGAGATGTATTCAAACACATTCTGGCGATTCTACAACAAAAAAGAAAAAAACATCATATAAACATAATATGTTCTAAACGTCTTAGTTTCTGAACTACGATGTGTTAGATATTTAAAAGAAAACCTTTTTTTTTTAACACCCCGTAGTTCAAAAACTAAGACGTTTACGACATATGTTTATGAGAATTTTTTTCTTATTTTTTGTTGTAGAATCGCCACGTAAAGTTTGTCGGTTGAGTTACTGGACACCCTGTATATATGTAGGTAATTTGATTGAAATTGATGAAAACTTGGATGTCTATTGGTGCCTAAACGGTGGGGTTTATCGACTTTACTAAAGAGTACCTTATTTTTAGGTTTTTGATTGTCTATAAAATGGCGCCCCCAGCTTTACGATATCTGTCAAAATAAAAATGTAAAGTTATGATGTAAATAAATTTTAAGTTTTGGGTAAAGTGCCCTCTGGCGGTATTTAAAAATTTTAGAATCTTCAAAGCTCGATTTGTGTGCCAAATATCAACTGGATTGGTTAAAAAATAAATGCAATATGACGGCTTGTAACTCGAAAACAAATGACATTTTGAAAAAAAAATTATAGGAAGTCCTGTAAGTAGGTATAGTGGAATTTACATATAATATCTTTCAGATTTAAATGGTCATATTTCCGAAACTATTAAAGATAGATACATATCACATGTAATATTTTTTAAAGCTCTTTAAAATACCTTTTAATGGTATTTTGCGCATTTAAAATGTAAGTTATATATGTCAATATATTCTGATAATAAAATTATTTTGTGTCATCTTTATAACAGAGAAAAAACTTGATAATTCACTGTACAAGTTGGTTTTGAATCATTTTTTTAAGTTAAGAATTAAAAAGTTTTAGACATTTAAAATGTGGACAAGGTTGATTGGACATCGTAAAAATCGAATACGATTGGACGGATCGCATTAAACCTAATACTGTGCCCTTCGTCCTAGAATTTATCGGATGCAGATAATCCGGGTAAAAATTCTTTTAAATTTGCCAAAGAAAAGTATGTACATGAGAAAGAAAGCAAACAAGTAAAAATATACTTTTAACCTCACTTTCAAGGAATTTTTTTAATTAATTTCATTTAATTTCAGAAAATATGACAAAATAATAACTCAAACCACAAAAGAAACACTATTACAATATTTTAGCAAATATTTAAGCTTATTTTATTTTTCACTATTTTGTTTCTACCCTAATCAGCTGTTTTACTTAGCTGTCATTTTTTTTAACCTTTTCCAAAACCGTAAACATTGTACAAATATAACTTCCGATCGGACTGAACTCAATTCAAATCGCTTGAAAAACAGAATTGACTTATGGCGTTTAATCCAATCCCTTACTCAATCTGAAACGTGTATATCGCAATTTTTTGTCGGATTAAGTTTTATCCGATCGATTGAATCGGATTCAGTATAACTATGTAGGGTAGGGCGGGGTTAGTTGAGCAATTTTTCACTTGATCGGTTATAGCTCCTTAACAATATGTCTTAATGGCCTATGATGCATACTGATGGATTGGCAATTTATCCCTTAGCAATAGTGTCCATAGTAACTTCTTTTTAGTAAGCTAAATTAAAGAGCTACATCTTTTTAATGTAGATAGTCAGGTATGCTCAACGTACCCCATAGGTGAGGTAAGTTGAGCAAGGGTATGGGGCTAGTGGAGCACTTAGAAAGTATAGTCAAATTATTGGTTTAATGTTAGGTTTGCAATAAAAATACATTTTGACAATTTGCTTTTTATATTTATATTCATATAGTCACAAAACAACAAATATCATCAATAAAACTGCAACGTACCTATCTTAGCCTAACTACTGAATTTAAACTTGAATATTTGTATAATTATTATTACCATAGCTTATACAATGACATATCATAAAAAAATCATTTAAGACATTTAGTAGTCTAAATCTTCATTTAAAACAAAACAAAGCAATTTTTTATTTGATTAAAAAACTAAAAATCAAATCAACAAAACAACAACTCTAAGTTAACTTTATTATACCATTAATTAAAGATTAGACTTTCTATTAATAAACAGACTTTATATGCAACTATCAATATTGCTGATATAATTTAAAAAATATATTAAATAGATATTATTTGTCAGTGATTTGGCTCCTTTTTTGGACCAGCCTTTGGGTATGGTCGAACTATTTCCGGAGAAAATTTATGAATTAGATAGGTCAGCTCGTTTTTTTTGTTGCTTGTACGGGATGCAGCGTAGTCTTGAGTAGTACAGGAACCTCTAGTAGTCGAACTTTTATAAGTCCGTATCCTAAAAAAATAAAAAAATCACTTTATACTTCTGTTAAAATCGTGTGGTTAGGTGGACAACTGTAGCTCAACTAACCCCAACCTGAAATTTTAAAGCAAAAGTGAATTTATTTAAAAAAAAAAATATATTCAGTATCTTTATAAAAATCAAAACTGCAATAAATTTACTAAAGATTAACACTTACCTGATTGAAAAAGGATATTATTTAACTATCACAGACGAAATATTCTGTCTGAAAATTATTATACTTTTTAATCACAAAATAAACAATACGTGGGGGTACTTTTCTCGATCGCCGCGTCACCACTGGCGGTTACGCGATGTGTTCCTCTTGCGCAACCCCTTCTTTACGCTATTTAATGCTTTCGCGTGCGGTCGATAGTTTTTGAGTTATTTTGATTGCCCAACTTACCTCGATGCTCAACTAGCCCCGCCCTACCCTACCCTTAGTCATAGGTAATATTATACATTTTATTTTTTAATTATCGATATTGTTTTTTAAGTTCTACTTACTTGATGGAATACTTTCAAAAAGTAATTTTATTTTAAGAAGTAGCAAACAACAACCAAACATCCTTACAAAAAAACCCAAAATGTCGGGTCCAATTAAAAAAATTTATGGCCTGTACTTCTTCAGCACGATGGCCCACTGCAGGTAATTGGCGACAAATTTAACTTGTTTATTTTTTTATATTTTTCTTACTGTTACGACCTGTTTGCTGTTGTCACCGTCGAAATAAATGGCGCTGGTTATATTCCCATAACTTTATATAAATTATGTCCTTTGGAATTGTCAAGTGACATTAACTGGTGGTTTAATAATACGTTGAATACATTTTTCTCTGTAAGAAGTTACACCAAAAACTAAATGGGCTTGAATAATAACATAATTTATAGGTATATGTAGACGATTTTTGTATGTCTACAGAAAATAGTTTATTTATAGTTGGGAGAATATTTAATATACACAATAAATTTACCTCTAAACAATAGTTATGTTTCCAACAAGTGCGCAATGTAATTTTTTCCACACGAAAGAGCAGTATAGTATATTACATTACAAGTGTGGGAAAATGACTAATTTCACACGAGTTGGAATATTGTAGCACGAGGCGTTAGCCGAGTGCGACAAACCCACGAGTGTAAGAAAGTCATTTTCACACGAGTACTGTACACTATTTTTCCTACGACCACAAATTATTCACCAAAAAAAATTAAGTTTGTCTTTACAGAAAAAATAAAAAAACAATGGAGAACTTTGCAACACTAGTGTGATATGTACTTTTCCTCACTGCTATATTATACTGTTTTGACAATATTTTTACATCGAAAATCATCTACCTAGAAGCATTATATAACTTTTATCATTTTGGAATTTAAAAAGGCCCTTACTCAATAAAAATTGTATGGGTTGGGTAGGTAATAACG
The DNA here is from genome assembly GCA_014170235.1 of Listronotus bonariensis. Classification (NCBI taxonomy): domain Eukaryota; kingdom Metazoa; phylum Arthropoda; class Insecta; order Coleoptera; family Curculionidae; genus Listronotus; species Listronotus bonariensis. The sequence goes on along the minus strand of JACEGR010004847.1, from coordinate 14,568 downwards.
GTAATAGTTTAATACGGTTTTCTGCTATTTTAAGGATTCTTTAAAAATTATTGATATACTTACATATTTTAGACACTCTTTTAAATAAAACGTAAGTGGCGCATATCCAAAATATTCCGTTTTTTTAAATATCAATAAACAAACCTACGCGACCGGGGAGTGAAAAGGGGTGCTGGGTGGGATAAAATTGGTAAAACGAGTTAATGAAACTGAACATCACATGTAAAATTAGGTAAAAATTAAATTTTTCTCATATTTTTGAGAAAAAAATATAAAAATATAAAAATTGTAAATGCATATCTCAAACTCCTAAAATTTAGAAAAAAACGACTACTAAACGTCCGTTATACCATGCAAAATATGGAAAGCATTTGGCAACGTCGGAAGGGTCTGATTCTATTTATGAATGGATAAAAGAAATTGGATTAATAAAGTTTGTATTAGCCTCAGGTTTAATTAAGGGATTAAAAAAAAAAGATTTAACTGGTTGTTTGAGTACACGAAGACAGAGAGAAAGGAATTTGATCTATAGGTGTTTTTCTCTGGCGCTTTAGGTCGAACGGTCAAGCGGCAAGGCTGCCTCTATAAAGTGCGTGCTCAAAGGTAGAAGGGAGATTTTTAATTTGATCTACTTACCTGACAACACTGTGCCACTGAGAGAGCAGTCAGTGAAAGTTGTGGTTATGTCTATTTTTGTTTATGTTTTTATTTTTCGGAAATTTTATTATTACCCTTTTTAATATTAGAAGAAAGCATATTATACTGTGTAGTAACTTAACGTTAATAAGATGATTTTCGCTAATTTGCGTTCTACTGTTTAAGGTATGTAAAAAGTTTTTTTACTGTCATTACAATAAATATGTCACTTGCAAAACCAATTGCCATAAGTTTTTATACTTTTTTAATTAAGAACTTTTATATAATTTTAAAACTTATTTTATTTAATTAATTATTGACGTTGTCATTGTCCATCCGGAATATTAATGACAATAAAAGCATTTCATTTCATTTCATTTCATTTCATTTCATTTCATTTCATTTCATTTCATTTCATTTCATTTCATTTCATTTCATTTCATTAATGAGACGAATAGCTCTTCTTTGAATGGAATCAAAAATGCTTAGGGTTGTGGGGGACGCCATGACCCATATATGAGAACAATATTCCAAGGAAGGTCGGATTTGGGACACATACAAAGTGTATAAATTAGAAGGGGAAAAATACTTTCTGGCTCGAAAGAGAAATCCAAGCTTTTTAAAGCTGCCGTGGCTACAGATACAATGTGTTTATGCCAGTTAAGGTTACTTTCAAATGTGACGCCCACAAGATTGAAGGTGTCCTTGTTCTGTAAAATTTGGCTGCTTATAAGTGAAGGACGAGTATTTGGTGACTCTTTTCGCGACAAGGAACATGATTGTGTTTTGGATGCATTAAAATGGACGAGATTTTTGGCGCCCCAATCCAATATTAAATTAAGGTCCTGCAGAAAGAGATAGTGAAATACTCATGTTTCTTTATGGAAACTCTTTGGTCTAAGCTGGCATTTAAGCTAAGAAAAGTAAATTAGTTAAAGTCGAATATTTTTTAATTACCATGTAATACCACTTAATTTCTGCCAACTATATAATGCATACAATAGTAATGCCAATACCACAAATAAACTTGCTAATCTGCAGACTTAGGACTCGCTTGACCAGACTGGCGCTGCATCTTTCCGTATATGGTACTTGAACATATGGCCAGTTATTTCCGCGATAAAAAAAATACAGATTGTCTGGTCTCTGTTAAATAATATTATGTTAATATGAAACAGATAAAATTATTGCAGGTTGTTTAAATACCCAGGTTCAAGGGCGCTTATGTTGCATTTTTTAAAGAAAAAAGATTGCATTTTAAGGTTGTAATACAATATACATAGTGTTTCATTAAAAAAAACAAATTTGCCTTTTATTAAAATATAAGCCATTTTGTTTTTCTGCTAACTAAATGTCAGAACCAGATGACGAGAATAACCAGAACAGAGTACATTTCGCTAGTTTTGATAACAGTAAACATCTGAATTGTCTAATAAAATTTTAAATTGTACCAATTAATTTTTTTTTTAGAAAAAATGTTTTAAAAAAGTGTCTTTTTTCTAGATAAAGAAAATTGCAAATTGCAATTGTTCATTTAAAAACTTTCCACTCAAGTTATCTTCGAAACGAGACAGATTTGAAAAAATCACCGAAACTCGTCAAGATATTTATTGAGGGGAAATTTTTACAAAAAATTGGACGGCGCCTCTTTAACCCCTTAACCACCAGGGCCACCACCCCAAAATTCTTAAATGAGAATGGTGATACTGGTAGTAATATACAGGGTAGAAGAAAAAGTACATATTTTTTTTTCTTTAAGAACCCTGTATATTATTTTACCATTAAAAAGACCTTTAAAAGAGCTTTAAGAAAACACCACATTAGGAACATCTAACTTTATTAGTTTCGGAAATATGGACATCCAAATCAGGTATTGAGGTAATTTTTAAAGTACCGCCATTTTGTAATAGGTGAAGATATTGACTTCATATTCTAGGGTTATAAAGTACTCGTCAGGATCTTTAAAATGATGTATCACTCGACCCGCCTTCTTATTTAAGAATTAAGGGGTGGTGGCCCTGGTGGTTAAGGGGTTAAAGGGGCGCCGTCCAATTTTTTGTAAAAAACGTTCCCCCTCAATAAATATCTTGACGTGTTTCGGCGATTTTCTCAAATCTGTCTCGTTTCGAAGATAACTTGACTGGAAAGTTTTTAAATGAACACCCTGTATGTATGCTGTAAAGATATTTTTAATTTTATACATCTTTGTTTTTAATATTTTCCAATATTAGCAAAAACCACAGGTAGTTTATTAAGGTAACACTAAAAATAAAAGGATAAAGTTAAATTTAAAGATATATGGGTACAGTAATAATAAAAGAATGAATTGAGCTTTAATTTATATGAACACCGTCGAAAACTGTTATGTTGACCGAATAATTGCAATTTTACGCAACGAAATCGAGAATTATTATCTGATTTCTTTAATAATTTGTCCACACTTTCACATACGTTACTAAAGAAATCTGCAAAACTTATAATTGGCTATGTTTATGTTATTTTTATTTTTATCGATAACTTTAATAAATCTTTTAATTAGCATTTTTACAAGCACTACATAACTTGGCAAGAATTTACTTTTTTATGCAATTGTTTTAAGGATGCTCTTTAGCAGTTTTGCACGTTTTTTTCTTTGTTGATATTAAATACCTAGTAAGTAACTTTGGTTACTGTAGTTTTAAACCAATAAAATACATTTTCTATTGAGGTTACTATGGTTACTGACTTTTTAAACCAATAAAATATATTTTCTACTACTGTATAAATAAGAAAACTTTGTGGTGCTAGCAACGCGAATGATAACGAAAGAGAACCTTCGTGTTACCTGGTTGCTAAGCGTTGCTAGCTACGAAAGTAATATTTTCAGTCCTGGACAAAAAAGTAAGAGTAAAAAAAAGAAAATATGCTTTTGGGAAATATTAGGATTTATTTATAAAAAGTAACTAATTTATGACAAAATATTTTAAAAAACTAGGTTAGGTATTGACATTAAAAGTAATTGTGCAATTTGAGCAATTAGCAAAAGAAATTGGAGGAATAATACTTGAATTAACAGTTTTTAAATTTGTTTGGGTATCGTTATCACCTTTAACTACGTTAATATTCATATTTTTCACTGTTACTTCATTAGAGGAAATATTGGTAGGAATTTCGTGTAAAATCTTCTTTGAAATTTCCACCTTATTACTATAGGATTCAGCAATATATCCCTCCGCAACAGAAGAAGACTTCCAACCTCCATGCCTTTTTAAGTCCAAAATATCGACATCCGAAGCATTGGCAAGGAACGTAGTTGACGTTCTTCTAAAAGAATGGCCAGTGTATCTACTGATGTCTTCAAGCTTCAAAAACTTCACAATTTCTTTAGGTACATTTGAAATAGTGTGCTTTCCAATTACTTGATTAACACATTTACCTCTTTCATAACGATACAATAAGCGCTCATCTAGAGCATTCCTTGGTCTCAGCTTAATATATTCCTGTAGAAATCTGACATAAGGATATAACTTAGCCTTCATCGTTGGTTACTACAAAGTTTCTTTTAACTTTATTTTTAGACTCCACTATTTTTACTATAGCCACGTCATTTCTTATTTCTACATCACTTAGCTTCATTCTGTATATTTCGTCTGTCCGGCATGCCCCAGCCACTCCCATAATGGCTATTACTTTCATTGCTAAGTAACTTTGATCACGCGCGTTAAGTAAAAACTTTATGATTTCTTCTTTTTAAAAATGTTTGACTTTTTTGCCTCATAACCATCGTTTTTCCTTTTAATAAAAGCAACTAGTTTCTTGAACTCCTCGCGCTCCTTTACAGCCACCAACCGGTGATACTAAACGAGGCGCGGATCGCGGCGTGGTAACGTGTATTTTTATATCATAATTTTTCGTTCTTGTTTCAGTTTTAATATACGTTAAGAAATTTCTGCAATGCAAAACACATAAATCCCTTCTTGCAATTGATCCGAGAGAGATGTAAAAATATTTTGGTATTTAATGGCCGAACATTCTAAATGCGGACCATAAATTCAGTGTTAAGCGAGCTAATTGGCGAACATTTTTAAATTTACGAATGCCGTAAGTGGCACATCGTCTCTTGCACATTACTCAGAATAAAGAAATTGTTGTATGTTTTTGTTATTTAAATTTCCAGTTATAAGCAGGTTGTTTAGAAACACGGCAAGCAAGGCAGAAAAGCCATGGTTGTTGTCGTTTGAAAATTCTGCATAAATTATTTAAAATAAAAGCCAAGACACAGTACAAAGTTCACTATTTACTTTGTAGTAGCTAAGAGCTTATTATTTTTTACAAAATTTTATAGGGATGTAAAATTACCGGTAATTTAAAAATCGGTAAGTTTACCGGCAATATTACGTAATAATTACGGTAACATTGGTAATAAAACATAAAAAACAGTATTTTAAGTAATACAAGTTTTTACAAACCTGTAAAAACATTATAAAAATCCAAGGTTAGTTTATATTTATAAAGTTGCGACATATCCTCAACTTTTCGAGGTTCGAGGTCGGGGACGGAAGGAAGGGCACTCCACGGAGAAAAGGTGGCAAGACTGGGTAAAATCAAAGCTGATGATCAATCCAGTGGCGTCTAGAATTTGCTTATTTTATTTGGCATTGTTTTGGAAGTGATATTTGTTGAAAGATGTAATTCCAAATGTTTTTTATTTAAAGTAAAAGAATTTACAACTTAATAATAATTAAAAACTGTTGTGTAAACGGTTGTTCTACTAATACAATATACTGTATATCTTCACATGGCCGAAAAATGGGAGATGTGACTTGATAATACGTCAAAGCAATATGGCCGAATGTCGTGACCCTATATAGACCGACTTTGATAAAAAAAAAAACAACAAAAACGTTTGTTTGAACTATCCAAAGTCAGAATGGACTACGTCATAGAGTGGCTAATGTTAAATAATCCTCATCATCATCCCCAACTCCGTCATCTAAACCTTCTTTTTCTTCCGTTAATTGAGTCAAGTCTATAACTTCATAACCAAAATCTTCTTTTTCTATTTCTTCCTCGGTAGCTTCTACTATTCTTAAATATTGTTCTTTACTTGGTAAATTATAATTATGGGCAGCGTCAGTTAGTTTTCCGGCCTTTTTCACGGTAAGTCTGTGTCCTCTGTGCCAATGAATAAATTCATAAGTATATAAATTTAATCATGCAAAAACTTCAGGCAAAAATAAAGATCAATGAATTTGGACGTTTTTTCAGAAAACAAACTACTCAATTTTAAATAAATTTGTCCAGTCCCACACGTCCTCATTGCATAAATTGAATAATGTATATACACGCAAGTTACTACGTTTTAAAATAAATTATATAAATTAATGGTAATTTTCTAAAATTTTATGGTTTAATAAAAATCGTCATTCTAGCAAAACTTTAAATTATTTGGTATCAAGGTAACAAATTACTATAATTTTTAAAGTGTGTTTCTTTTCTAAAATCTTAAATCAAAAATTCAGTAGACCAACAAAATACGCCTATTAATTTGTGGTAAGGATGTAAATATTTTCTTTTTTTATAATTATATTTAAGGTATAAAGAGACTCCTTGAGAAGATTATACATAGTTTTAAAACATTTTTAAAAATTAGTTTTGTATTACAAATAAAACATAAATAGGTAGGAAAAATGACCATATACAGGGTGGCCCACCATATTCGACACGGTCTATAGCTGGATAACCATGGGGTTTTTAAAAAAGGAAATACTGAAACATATACAGGTCGGATAAGGCCACAGTATAAAATTATTTTACTCTATACAGGATGTCTCAAAAAAGTGTGACGTATCAAAGTTATATTTTTTAAATGGAACACCCTATATTTTTTGACGGTTTTAGATTCTTCTTAAAAAAATAACTCAAGTTTGTTAATAGTACCAAGTGTCTAATTTTATTCGTTTTTGTGATATTTGATTTTTTTCAAAATGCAGGGTGCAATTAAATTAATTTTATTTTAAGAATATAAACTTCTTAAACTTTAAAATTTGTTACAAGATTAGAAAAAGTCTGGCTTATCATACGTAGGTCATATCGAGATCATAGATTATACAGGGTGATCAAAAAATAGTTTAATTTTTTAGAAAGTCACTTTGCAATATCTCTCTTATTTTAAATAGAACACCCTGTATTTTTTACACCACATGATGACAAACCAAATGCTCTTTCAAATGGTGTATAGGTTACCTATACCTATCTTTTATACTTTTTAAGTAAATGCCGTTTTAACATATTTTTATTCCAAATGTCTATTTAAATGTAAGTAGGCTGTGATATAGCTATGCCTATTTACTAAGCCGTTATTGAAAAATGTAAATTTATTGGAAAAAAGCACAAAATTAAAAAATTTTGTATTATCTGCCACTATTTTTAAAATTCACAGAAAAAAATTATTAGTTGCTTATAATGCTCCTTCCAATAACACTTATTTCAGCTGAATGTGGTAATGATAAAACTTGTGTTTTTAAACAATCCTTATAGCGCATCTAGTCAGTTATGATGACATTCTGTGACCTATAACTCGTTGCTTCCATTATCCATAATCCCTGTGTCAAATTTTTAAATCAAGTATTAAGGTTATCAGATGGTTTCACCTGAAATATTTTTCAAGATTAACTAAGACTTTTTCACATCCTACAAGTATTATATCATCTTGTTGTTGTAATAGAAGGGTTTTTATTTAAAATCATTAAAATTTCTTTTAAACTGACTAAAACACTAGTAATCAATAAATGGTCGTTGTTATTTTCTTAAGAAAAATATTAATGGCTGCTATGTCACAGTCAACTTTAATTTAAATAAACATTTGGACTAAAAATTTGTAAAAACAGATTTTACTAAAAAAGCACAAAAGATAGGTATAGGCAACCAATACACCATTTGAAAGAGTATTTTATTTGTTATTATGTAATGTAAAATAATACAGGGTGTTCCATTTAAAATAAGAGAGATATGACTATTTGATTTTCTGAAAAATTGAAATTATTTTTTGATTACCCTGTACAATATTTGATCTTGATTCGACCTACGTATAATATGGCAGACTTTTTCTAATCTTGTTACACATTTTAAAGTTTAAAGTTTTAAAAGTGTTAAAGTAAAATCAATTTAATTTTACCTCTGCATTTTTCAAAAGAATCAAATATCACAAAAACGAATTAAATTAGACACTTAGTACTATAAACAAACTTGAGTTATTTTTGAAAGTAGAATCTAAAACCGTCATAAAATATAGGGTGTTCCATTTAAAAAAATATAACTTTGATACGTCACACTTTTTTAAGACACCCTGTATAGAGTAAAATAATTTTATATTGTGGTCTTATCCGACCTGTATATGTTCCAGTATTTACTTTTTTAAAAACCCCATGGTTATTTAGCTACAGACAGTGTCGAATATGGTGAGCAATGTGCACTAATAGGGTCCAAAGTAAGTTAGCCACATTAAAAAAAGTAAGCCACACAGCCACATTTTTAAAGAGTATTTAGTAATCACCCTGTATAGTCCTAGGCTAAAGGCGTTTAATTTTTGTCTGGCGAATTAATCATGCTTATAATAATATTTATTTTGTGATTTACCTTCATTCCAAATAAGTTCTTGTTCTGCTACAATGGTTTCATCATCGGACCACAGGATGTCCTCTGTGGAAGCCGCGAGACTTTCACACTCCATGATGGTATCAAAGTCCAAACTTCTACGAAAATCCATTATGATTCTGCAAGTAAATTAATATAATAAGTTGTTAAACCTTATATAAGAATACCCTTTGACAAAAAAATATAGGACTTAGAGGTGTGATACATTTTATTGGATGTAATTTTTCCGCCATAACACGAATCCGTGGTCAATTCACATGTTTTTCTGAATTTCAAAAACCAATTTAATAAATCCGCAAGTTTGGTAAATGGTAAAGCAAAAGTATACAATACGTAGGGTGTTCAGTAAGTTTTGAGATACTTTGTAACTAAACGGTGCAGGAAAGTAACATTGATGTTTTTTTGTTTGTACATGTCATGACATGTCGTAGTCCTACATAGTTATTAGTAAACTATCAGTTTTGCGCCAGTTTGTGTCCAGCGATTTTAGCGCAATGGCGTCGTGGACGACTATCGAGTGCCGTGCAATTTTGAAATACAACTTTTCACGTGGGTTATTTCAAGAACAGTGTTTAGACGAAATGACGCCTATACTTGGTGATGACTGTCCTTCTCATGCGACCATATACAGATGGTACAAACAATTTCAGCGCGGCTCGTTTTCGCTTGAAGACGCCTCACGCTCAGGTCGACCGTGTGAAGTAGTTACCCCAGAAAACATATCTGCCGTCCAAAAAGCTATAGAAACAAACCGACGAATTACCTATCGACAGTTAGAAGAGACATTGAACATTAGTTTAGCAATATTACACACGATCATACATAAGCACTTGGGTTTTAGAAACATTTGTACTCTTTGGGTTCAAAGAGTGAATTGGTGTAAAAAAATGATGTCCAAATTCCAGCAGGGGAAAATCTAAAGACATAGTGTCGATCGTCACGGGAGATGAAACTTATCTTTATTATTACGACGTCGAACTAAACAACAGAATAAGATATGGGTTCTCGAAGGAGAAGAAACTCCGACCGAAGTTCGCAAATAATGATAGTTGTTTTCTTTGGTTCAAGAGGAATAATTAAACGTGTTGCGCTCCGAGAACAAAAGACCGTAAATGCTCTCTGGTACACTACAGTATGCCTTTCAAAACTTATTGAAAAGTTAAGAGTGATTATTCCAAACTAGCAAATCGCTAGCTAGTACCTTTATCATGACAATGCCCCACATCATTGAGCTGAACTTACCAGTCAATTTTTGACAGATGCAGGCTTGAGACTTTTGGAACATCCGCCTTATAGCCCCGACTTGGCGCCGTGCGACTTTGGGTTATTTCCTTTTGTCAAGAGCCAACTGAAAGGACAAAAGTTTAAAACTGAAGACGCGCTACTGGAGGCCTGGGATAAAATATGCGCTGAAATTTCAAATGAAAAGTGGAAAGCTATTTTCAGTGACTGTTTTGTTAGAATGGAAAAGTGTATTCAATGTGGTGGAAATTATTTTGAAAAAATCAAATAAATGTACATATATCTCAAAACTTTTCGAACACCCTACGTATAAACCATATTTTAGCCCTTCTATCATTTGCAAGATATCATGATCACTTAACTATGTGAAAAATGCAATTTAACGTAGTAATAAAACATTTTGAGTAAAGTTGGTCAAGTAAGCTTCAAAGAAATGTTATCATTTTAATTTCATCATTTAATCACTTAGTTCACTGACAAGGTCTCAAAAGAATACAATTTTTATTACATCACATACCTACTTTTTTGCAAATTGGTGTTTTATTCTTGAAAAACTTATGTGATATGTTATTTAGCTGATTCTGTATATTCTCGAACACCAGCTAGTAACAAAGGCCAAAGGCAAAACATTTGTTATTGATGAAAAATACAATGTACGGTAGTATTCTTTAGTGGTCAGCGAACAGGCTCGAAAAGAGAATGAAAATCTAAAGTTTAGTTATCATCAGTATTGAAAGATGGCGTAAAATACTCTGCACGTTTGTTAAAACTTTCGCTGATCGTTTTACACATAAAAAATTGAATCCGAAAATTTATACACACAATTTTGATAAAAATTAGGAAATAATATATTAAACACCAAGGAACTAAAGGGGAACTTATCCCGAGGTGAAACCTTTGTAGCCTGACCGAATGGAGGGATGTAGTTCGTCGAGGGATATAAAGACACTTTCGTCCAGAGGTTTGTATCATCATTATTTTTCGTACTTTTGTATTATTTTTACAAAAAATATTACAAAAATTAAGACAATTTGGACATTTTATCAATAACAAAGTGTCACAAAAATTTGGACATTTTATCAATAACAAAGTGTCAAAATAATGTGACAACACTTGTTTATGTCACTTTTTACGTTAGTCCCTCGGGGAATAAAGTTGTATTTTGTTCCCGGAAACTAGGGGCTAAACTAACTACTTTAGTCCCTGAAGTGCAAAATAATTATTTTGTGTACTACACTTTTAAGATTTTTTGGAAAAAGAAACATTATATATCCTAAGTTAGTGCTGAGAGTGCCACTACTATTCCGCACGCGACTGCAGTTAAAGGAGAGACGCGTAGAGGAGTCAAGTGCGGAAAAGGCACTTTCGGCATGTGTTAGGAACGTTATTTTTTCTACAAACGTAAGAAAAATGTAAAAACAGAATTTTATATACCGGGTGATGCATCGCCGGGCGGGACATAAGAAATCCCATTTAATTTTTAATAGGGTCAATTATTGGCTCCCCTAATTATTTTAGAGAAAAATTCTATTGAAGTTTATTGAAGAGCACCCTTGTCCCAGCCTTATCCCGGAAACCATATTTCGGGCCTACAGAGGCCCCTAGGGCCAAATCCAGACATGTAATGCCACTTCTGAGCTTAAATTTGGATTCAGCCTCGAAAAATACATGGGAATACATACATATGTCCGATTCTTGTGTATAAACTTTCTTTTTTTGTGGGGCAGTGTTATTATTGTTGGTAAATGTACAATTTTTGGCATTTTGCAGGTTAATAGCGGACTGAAAAAGGTTTTTATTGTGGAAATATTGCTGTCTGCAAAATGTGTTTTTCCACCTCTTGAGGTTGGTTTGGCCGAAGCAAAATTTTCTTTTAAGCATGAATTTTTTTTTAGCTTTGGACAAACCACGAAGGCTAAAAGCGTGGGTGTCTTAAGCGAGGTAAGAGGGAGTTTGTTGACACGGGAATTAAATACTTGAAGATTTGGGGGAAGGAAAGACCTTCGCGGGCAGCAGGTTCCACAACCTAGAAACTCTAGGGATAAAAGAACGAACAAATGCATACGCGCGGAACCACGAGTTTCTCTGTTGGGAACCGTAAATGGAGGAACTATACTGGACAATTCTTTAGAGCAGAAGCCATGGAAAAAAGCGATAAATTCCCCACAGCCCGACGATGTGCAAGAGAGGGAAGCCTTTCTGTAAGTGAAGGATCATTAATGAGACGAATAGCTCTTCTTTGAATAGAATCAAGAATGCTTAGGGTTGTGGGGGACGCCATGCCCCAGATATGAGAACAATATTCCAAGGGAGGTCGGATTTGGGACACATATAAAGTGTATAAATTAGAAGGGGAAAAATACTTTTGGCTCGAAAGAGAAATCCAATCTTTTTTGAAGCTGTCGTGGCTACAGATACAATGTGTTTATGCCAGTTAAGGTTACTTTCAAATGTGACGCCCACAAGATTAAAGGTGTCTTTACTCTGTAAAACTTGGCCGCTCATAAGTAGAGGATGAGTATTTGATGATTTTTTTCGCGACAAGGAACATGATTGTGTTTTGGATGCATTAAAATGGACGAGATTTTTGGCGCCCCAATCCAATATTAAATTAAGATCCTGCGAAAGAGATATCTGCATCGCTCTGCGTTTGTTTTCCAAATCAGGTTTAGTGATGGGTTTAGAAACCTGAAAACTGGAGTGAAGGGTACTATCGTCGGCGAAACTATGAATGGAATTAGTTGTGGACGAGAGAAGGTCGTTGATGTGAAGAAGAAACAGCGTTGGTGCCAAAACTGAGCCCTAAGGGACTCCAGCATTTACTTGGTGAAAGCTTGAAGAATGGCCGTCCACAATAACTGATATACGTCGATCAGATAGATAACTAGAGAGCCAAGTACAGAGTTTAGTTGAAAGACCATAGGAGGGAAGTTTATTAAGAAGTGCGGCATGCCAGACCTGGTCAAAAGCTTTGGATAATCAAGAGCAACGATCTGGGACTCACCTAGAAACTTAAGAGACTTATTCCAGCATGAAAATGCTTGCGATTCGCTAATATTTCGTTTAAAATTTTTATACTTTTCCGCACTAATGCGGAAAAGTGTCACTTTCCTAACTCAAATGCGTGCCAATTCTTATTCTTAAAAGTTGGATAAAAATAATAAAGGTTACATTAAAAGCAAAAGCCAACGACTTGCTTTATACGAGTATGCAGATAGAAAGTTTGCGGGTGTCGGCTAATTTTAGAATTAAAGATGCTTGTTGTTATAAATTATATTGCATAGCAGTGGCGGCTCGTCAGAGGAGGCAAGGGAGGCTTGGCCTCCCCATACATTTAACCATAAATACGGCAATACACAATTTTTGTTTGCATTTATGCAAATATTACGTATTTTGCTTAAAATAGGTGCGGTACCCAAAAAAATTACCGGCCTTTTCTGTGTTTTTATAGTCTTTATGTCTTTAGCCACACCGGTTCTACAATGCACGAGCCGATACTGCGCACAAAATTTCTAAAATAATAACTAGTTTTCTGGAAAATTTACTTGCTAAAATAAATAGTGATCTAAATGTGAAAAGTAACTTTAACCTCAGGCAATTTTTTAAACTAAATTTGTCTCTTTTTCTGTCTGTCTGTATGTATGTATGCTAAGATCTTTAAAACTAGTCAACGGATTGTATTGCGTTTTTTTAAATAGATAAAGTGTATTAACAGGAAGGTTTATATGTATAATAACAAAAAAAAACATGTAGACATTATTTAAAAAAAAGTTTATATTTATTTAAAATTACGCTCAACTGAATATACAGTGGGTCCAAGAATACGTGGGCCATCTCTCGGATTCATGTAGAACACGTAAAAATAATGTGACAAGTTCATATAATTTTTTTCCTTTTTTACAGAGATATGTGCCTTTAAAGGACGCCACTGAAAATCGGTTTTTCCAGATTAAGTTTTATATCACTTGGTATAATAAAATAATTTTTAAATATAATAAATTCCAGTTAGGACTTCTTAAAATTGTAAAACATGTGCCTTCCTTAGTTCGCCAGGGCCATGGGGACATTTAAAAACTAAGCTTTATAGCAATAAAAAATATGACAATTTAGACCAGCTAAGGAATGCCACTTCCGCTAAATGTGCCAGAATATCGATGTACCAACTAGCCAACTTGAGAAATGAGTTTTATAATCGTTTGGGTTATTGTCTGGCAGTTAATGGAGGAATATTTGAGCATTTGATTAAATCCTGATATTTTCGTCATAAACTGATTTCTAAATTTGTTTTATTGTCTTGCGTAACTGTGACTGCATGTGTTGGAATTAGCTGTAAACCAAAATGAAATGCGAGCGAGGATTCTTTTGAAATTCCCGTATAAAATTGTTCAGTTTTGGCAATGACATTATAAATTAATGATCTAAATTGTCACTGATAAATCGATATGGTGTTTTTATTATTGATTTCTAGAGTACAGGGTGCATAATGAGATACTACGTTGCAGAAGTATTTAAGCAGTTTACTTTTTACTGGTTGGTTGAAAAATGCTCAAATTTTTATTTTGGGTGGAACTTATTGTGGTCTTCAATAAATCCTAATAGCATTATTTTCTGAAATAATTGGGGGAGCCAATATTTGACTCCTTTAAAATTTACATGGTATTTCCTATGTCCCTCTCGACGGAGCAACACCCGGTATATATATATATATATATATATATATATATATATATATATATATATATATATATATATATATATATAACTTTTTATTTTTCTTAAACCATTTTTCAATAACAGAGATTAATTTATTCTTGGGTATAGGTTTATATATTAGTATATTAGGTAAAACGCTTTGATTTGACGTTTCGCCCCATATACTGGGCTTTTTCAAATTTTTTTTTTTATTCAGTACTTTTAACCTCGAAGAATCATTCTAATAATCTTACAGTAAGATTATTAGAATGATTTTAACTTTTAATTGAAAATATATATATATATATATATATATATATAATATATATATATATATATATATATATTTTTAATTAAAAGTTA